>JAMKCH010034554.1:0-60540 GCA_023653785.1 Ophioderma brevispina | reverse complement strand
CCAATAAGGGCACGGATTAGCTGATGGCAACATTATTGACTTAGCCACGCCTCTTTGTAGGCACACGGGCTTCCGGCGTAAGACAAAATGACAAAAATGGTGTCAATTGAGACGAGCGGCGCGAGCGCGGCGGGTAGAATTTGAATGGAAAACGCTACGTTTAGAACTTTTTAACGTACGGTCAGTTCAGAATATCATTCACAGAAAAGTTCTGTGCAATTTCAAGCATTTTTATTACCATATTTTCTGGATTGCGGTACAGAATACGGCATGCATTCTGAGCCTTATCTAAAGTTAGGGCACGGTCGCCCAATACTCAAATGCCTGTTCTTGAGAGGTAGAGTAGGCGAATTCGACCACCATCGTAGGTGTGTGTTGGTTACATGGTGCTAAATGGCATGGCGACTCGACAAAAGGGTGGGTTTGCAACTTCTGCGCCAAAGGGGTTTCATAAAAAGGGTGGGTTAAAAATAAAGTCACAGTGTTAAACTCAGTGAAACTCAGTGAAAGTGTGAACTGAGAATGTATTTTAATTTATTCATAATTCATTGTCATTCATGGAACACGGCCCAACTGACCTTGTTAGTGGAGTTGATTGTGCATTGCATCACAATTGCCACAATTCTTGTCAAAGAATAAGCATCTGATTGTATTGTGTAGACAAGAATGGAGAAGCTTGGAAATGTTAGGTAATATGGGCGGGTACAGGAGTCGGTGGAATAAAAAAGGGTTGAATTAGTGTTAAAAGGGTGGGGTACCAGGTAAGGCTGCTGGTAGTATAAAAAGGGTGCCGTTTGTTAAAGGGTGGGGTACCAGAGGCTGCTGATAAAAGGGTGGTTGAGGACCCATATCCACACACAGGAAGGAGTGCGCATGTGTAAATCAATTAAAAGTTTGGAGCAACAAATAAGTATGCATTACTTAGTTAGTAAACTTTTTTTTCGTTATGCATAAATAGTTATACTTTGAAAACTATTTCAATGTAGTAAATATTAATCAGTGCTATATTTTGCAACATATTATTAGGACAGTTCAGTGAAAATACGTGGTCTGCATCCGTGGATTTGAAATGTATTGTTATGTGAAGAGGACTCTTCAGGGTAACTCAGATCACTTCGAATTTTTGAAATCGGACATTTCGTTGCAAAGTTATTCATTTTTTTGACTTAGACAGAAACAGTCATTTGAGACAAGTGTCAAAAGGTCAAGTCTTATTTTCTTATTTTGCATGCACCGTGGTATAACTGTCATCTTTCAACACAAAATATGTACAGAATCTTAACGATATGATTAAACGGATACACTTGATTTTTTTAGGGTAGGTTCACACTCGATATACACCCAGTACCTACAGATTACAATATTGCAAGCATTGACTCGATATTTACCAACTAATTTTAATCATTTTTGAGGAAAATGTTTAAATTTTGTGTTTTTTTCAATGAAAGGAACACAACTATTTATTATATAGAGTACTTTAAGAGAGATTTACACAATATCATTCTGCAACTTTTCTCTTAATACACTTCACAAGATGAATTTGCAGTCATCTTAGATTAGATTACTTACCCTAATTAGATATTTTGACCAAAAAATGAGCAAAATTGGAATTTTTTAAATCACAATTACAAAACAATTGAAAATTTCAGTGAATTTTTCTATAAGCATTAACCAAACATAATTATGAAACCAAAGGAAGCCCTAAATGGCCTAAATGGAACCCATATTTTACCAAACATGTGCAAAATTTAGAGTTTTGTTATTGTCTTGCATTTTGTGAGACGTTTAAAGCTATCGGTCTGAAATTTTAATGAGTTTCCCCTAACGCCTTTACCAAAACAAGTATGAGAGAGAGTTGTATCAAACGTGGCAATAGGCTTAATGTGAATATTGTGGCAAAAAATGGGCATAATTTGAGATTTTTCATGAAATTTTGCCCATTTGTGGGAAGTTTACAATCTATCAATCTGGAATTTCATTAAGCTCTTCAAACCTGTACAAACCACAACTTTGTACACACTGATTGAAAATATATTTCATGACCTAATTTACATATTTTGTCAAAATGCCGCAAAAGGTATATAAGGATGTTATAGGACCCCCGTTTTCAGCATCATTGGCCACCAAAGACGCCTATTTTAAAGGTTTACCACTCTCATCCAAAGACCCCTATTTTTTTTTGGGGGGGGGGGGGAAAAAAGAATTTTGAAAAAAATCTCACCACAAATAACCATAGTTTTGAAAAATGACCATTTTTGATTAATTTAGCCAAATTGTCGTCCAAAATAAACCCCATGATGGACCTGATTTTTTACATGTCACCAAATGACTCTGGGTCTGAGATCGCTGGCCTTAAACCCCTAAGAATTTTAGATTGGAGTGCCATCCCACCCTCCCCCCCCCACCCCTCGTGAAAAATGTTTTAAAATTAAAACTAAGGGCGGTGGTCATTATGTACGCCAGGGAGGAAATGGAGGGAATGAGGGAAGGCGAAGAAAATTGTAATGACCGTGATAATGTAATAATTAATTAGTCAAGAAGCAATTGAGGACCTGCTATAAGGTAGGTCTAATCAAACTAGGGTTGAAATTGCGGCGGATTTATAATGGAAATACATTTGTGTGGAAATGCTTTCCCTTATACTCGAAGGCCCATACCTCGCTATGAAAGTATACGTACTTAATATTTCACTGAGATACAAAAAACTATTTTGGGAATCTTTACTCACAACTGTCCCAAAAAAAGCACAGCCACCGCACGTGAGCACCACATACTTGAATGATAGAAGTTGCCATTTTCAAGTTTGGCATGCAAGCTGGGTTTCTTGGTTGGCACTTTTGCATTGCTCATATTAGTCTTCATTTCGGAAGCTGTTAGCGATCAATATTGTTGAAAAAAATACAAAAATTCTTGGAAAATATGTTATCTAGTACATCTTGTTGATTTCTGGAAATATTTTCGTTGTGGAGAAAAAAACTCGCGCGAAGTTTTCAAAAATACATATCTTTTTTTTTTTTTTTCCCCAGGAACCACGCATCTGGTTCACAATCAACAAACGCCCAGCTGTAATGGCTTGTCATCAGAACTTCAAAAACCCCAAAACCTGAAGGCCTGGTAACCAGTCGCAACGCCCGATTACACATTCGTCAGTCACGTTCTAGTCAACTTAATGCTAAACTCATCAAAATGGTGCCATTTGCGGGCGTGGTCTATGTTTACAATGCGTTTACTCATGGGGCGTTTGAAAAGGTGCTCGAAACTTGCTCTTTTTGGTGAAGATGGACTTATCAAGGTATATAACGCGATAGATACCACCTACATCATGATTTTTCAATTGTACTCGGGTGAGAGATGTTAGAGGGAAGATATGCTGCCACAACTATTTGAGCGGGAATGACATGCGGATTAGTTATTGGAATTTAAAAATGATGATTCGGTAGAAATGTGTTGCTCTCTAACACAACACACCACACAGACGTTCAGTTGGCAGTCGATCGGTCACGATTACGTAATTGGTATCTGAACTGCCTACATATATATGAAAATTGACCATGTAAGAACATGTAATAAGGACAAGGGATAATTTTTTTTAACGTCCATTATGTACAAAATAATAGGATCTGGACATTTAAACTGCTTATAACTTCTGAAACGAAAGCACTTTTGAAAACGCCATTTGGACATTTTCAAGGTCAGATCAGTCATAGAAAAATTAATTGAATTGTGTGTAACAATTATAATAGGTCTTCAACAATCCAGATTCATTGACCAATGGGCACTGACAATGGTGACCAGCCTGTACCACCACCCTCACTTGGTCCTGTAAAGTACTACTGCACCTTTACCTGAGCAGATAGGGGTTTGGTTCATCATAGAAACATTCAGGCCTCCGCTCAGGTGGTGCTTAGTGACTTGCCAGTGACGTGACCAATAATAGGTCAGCAGGATGTAGTGTGATAAGAGGAGGTGCATTGCTGGAAGCACCAAGAATACTGGATTTTTAACCCTTAAGAGGAACTGCACACATGTTCAAAACAAAATATTAAGGGCTGGGCCCTGGCGGTCCAACTAAAGCTGAGATGTGATATGGTAGTACTTACGTCTGTGTATCCAAATGTATTAGTGTTTTAAATTGTTACTGTACAGTAGCGTAACAGGCGGGGGGGGGGGGCAGGGGCAGGTTGCCCCCCCCCCTGACGACTTTGGCGGGGAAAAAAAAATTTGCCAAAATTCATGCTAAATCACCGTTTTTTTAGCCATCTGACGGGCCAAAAATTGGGCCTTTTGACCCCCCTGAGAGGGAAAAATTTCCCCAAATGGAAATTGCCCCCTCAGAGCTGGGTAGGGCCCGTTACGCCACTGTTACTGTATTAAGGTACGGTTAATGATAAACAGGAATTGGAGGGTAAATCAAGTATATAGATTATTGTATTCGATTTATTTTGAAATTTGCCCCCTGGTTCTCAGGGAAATGCCCCTGGTTCATGCCTATTCCCAGGGAACCAGGAGCAATTTTACCAAAATTGCCCCATGGTTGCCGCTGGCTTATTTTGAGGCTTGCTGGCGTTGCGGTACCGTCACTTATGATGGGACCGTGGGAACTGAGCATTTGCTCATAACACGAACCCGCAAGATCCGGATCAAGCTTAAAAAGTTGTGAATAAGCTTTTCTTCAATTATTATTCTAGGAACAATTTATAAAACAGAAGGTTGCTGGGTTCACGAAATGCACATTAAGTTTAAAGGGCAATGAGAAGATTTTCACATAGCAGGTGTTCCTAAAAAAAGTTGAAAGTACTGATTTTTGCCATGATGTAAAGCTTTCCATCAAAAATATCACCATTTGAAAGGATTAAGCAGAGAAATGTTTCTTCGGTACAAAAATTGTGAAATTTCTAATTTCGTATAGGATAGGAGCAAATACAAAATTCAGCCTATGTTTTATATTGAAATAAAAATCAAAATAACTTCTTTTCTTTCTTTTAAGACATTTCTGAAGCTAAATATAAGGTACAAAGCTATTTGAGTGTCTAATCTGTAAGAAATATTATGACACAATATTTGGGTGCCTCAAAATCTCTTGTTGCACCTTTTAGGCTTTTTAACTGCACATACTCACTCTTTGTTTTGCTTGTTGATGAACGCTGCTTTCCCTTCTTGGGTTTCAAGTTCGTTGAGCTTGACATGACGTACTACTTTTGTGAATGAAGTCGTATAATACTAGATTTCAACTGATAGTGAGACCAAGTCCACGAACAGGCAAGCAAATTGATAACCATGGAATGGATAACATGTAATAAAAATTGAAGTTAGAATGATTTTAAATAATTTGGTTATTATTACACAAAAAGGCCATTTCAATTGCAAATACAAAAACGATTTAGATTAGCTTTGGGACCTTGCAAGATGCGCCTGCCTCTGCGCTGCCTTATTTTCAACAGTAGTTGTCTTCTAAGAATTAGTTGTAGTCTGTAGTACTATTACTATGGTGTAGCTGTACGTAGCGTAGTCTGTGAATCCGAGCCTAACCCTAGTGCTTAGCTCCCCAGGCAGGGACCATACAGTCTGTCAATGATACAGCATAATCAAGTTTTTTACTTTCATAGGGATCCAAACCATGTGCAATAATGATGAAGGCTAAAGTTCCAGTATATGTCGGCTTCCAACTATGCTACGTCTTGTTAGCACGGCTGACGTGCATCATTTGCCTTATTCATCTGCCATGTTGATACCGCCACCAATCATCTGAAATACCATCTGACCACTGATGCTATAAGGGTTGCACACCACTATTACGCCTCCATAGACTGTTAAGAAAATTCATGTTCTATCTGGGTGTATCTCAAGTTACTTGCGTTTCAGAAAATGAGAGTTGCACAGTTGTTCGCAAGATTTCTTTTATAACATATCCAAAATTGATCACAAACATTCCGTATACTTTGAAATATTAGCGATTTCTTGGAGGCTCTTAATTTCGCTACTCAACATGTCTGTTGCACGCCCGAAACCGGAAATGCACGTGTGTGTTAATTCGCCAGTAAAAAGCAAAATAAGCTGAAATCACCACACTTTCTTTCAGGAATATCAGTACACATTCCAAAAAATTTGGTAGACACCAAATTTATGAAAAATTTGTGCTCAAATAGTATCAATCACTCCACTTTTATCGTGGAGTACGGACTATTGCTGTGATAATTTTGCCGGAAGTGGCCGCCAAAAGGGCAATAGTGGCGTGTACCCTTTAAGCGAGAATTTTTTTAGACCCCTCATTAATTATGTGTCAAAAGATAGCTAATAAAAAGTTAAATTGAGTCGTCGAAATTTCACTTCATTAGCATTTTTAGTTTTCGAGATATGGCTTCTCAAAGATTGCCGACCAATACGCAAACCACTCACTTTTGACCAATTTTTGAGTTTAGCGCGTGGTTTTTCCTATATTTTCAACCCGACTGAAAACCTATCAAAGTTCCGACGGCACCTTTAAATGACTTTATAGAATCATATTTTGTAATTTACCTTTGCGATGGTGTGTAAAAACATTTTAATTTGAATTTAAAAACCGTATGATATTTTAATAGGTTAACAGATTAATGAAAATGTGATTTACGCCATGTTATGCAAGATGCAACAAAGACAACATACAAAAAGTCCGTTTTAAATTTTTACTCGATTTTCCCCACTTTTCAGGTGCATGCGACGCTTTAACGTGCTAAAAATTCTCTGAAAATCTGCTCAGAATGACAAAATCAACATAACAATTAAAAAGTATAAAACGATTTAATAAAAGTGCGCCAAAATGATTCATCTAGTACATCCAGTGTTGAGATTTGCCTTTAAACAGAAAGTAGGGGCGTTTTACGACTATATCTGGATATTTAAAGAAATTGAGCGCGTAAGACATACCACTGCGAATCCCCCACCCCCCCCCGGACTCCTTTAAAGTGAGTAAAATAGGGCCGTCGCTAGACATGTTGTCAGGGGGGGTGTAAGTGAAGACATTGGTATTGCAGTGTGCAGTAAGAGGTCTTGGAATACTAGTGAGCGAATAAAAGCATACAACTAACGGCGCATGGTTCAGGCCCACTTAAGGGCCGTTGAACATTGTTCCTAAGGTAGATCTCTTACAAGACCATTTTTCGGATCATTTGAAATGCAAACCGCAAGTGTACTTGACACAAACCGGAAAGCACTTAAAATACGGGGTCAAAAATAACCACAAAAGTGTACAATGTTGAACCGAAGGCTACTGTCAATTATGCACCGACTAAAAAAAGGCAAATTTGTTGATACATGATCTGGTCAAGAATTGACTAAAAATTGGTGGGTTAAAAACCCCGTGGGGTGGTTGAAATGGACTAATTGGGGTTCATATATCTTTGAAAAAAAACCCTTTTGAGTCAAAAAAATGACTATATTTAATAGTCATTTGGTTAATCGGGATGCAAAACAAATATTGATAAGATAAAGAAATAATCCCAAATGTGTTGATTTAAAAATACCTCCTTTGGCAAAGATGACTATATTTAGGTTCATTTGAAAGTGACTGTTATGGGTCATTTCAATATGATGCTAAAAAACAGCGAATTACCCCGAACTGGTTGATGCAACCACGATAGTGTCAATAAGTGACCACGTGAAAAGGGTTGATATTTTGACCCCGTATTTGTAAGTGTGCTGAACGGTGGGGGACAAGGGGCCCGATTTAGGCGCCTGGCGGGGGGCAGGGGCTGAGCCCCTGCCCGGGGTCCAGGGGGCAGAGCCCCCGGATGCTCTTGGATTTAAGCTATCAGAACCGTCAAAATGCCAATGTTTGAGGGGTGTAAATAGTAAAATTCAAGTAAGACCGAGTAAAAGACTGGTTTCTAAATTTGCTCACTGAGACGGGCAGTATACATGTATAAGCTGTACTGCCAAAAGAGGAAAATTGAGTATAGCGAGCGCCAATGTCTTAAGCTTCTTAATGGGTGCGGTGCAGAAGCAGATGACCTTCTGGGGTCCAGGGGCGAAGCCCCCCGGAAGCTCTTGGATTTCATTTATTCAGAACCTTCAAGATTCCCACTTTTTGAGGGGATAAATGAAAACCAATTCAAAGAAAAGATCTGGTTTATAACTTTGCTCACTGATATGGGCAGTATAAGCTTGTACGCCGAAGGGGAACTATACACATTATAGATAGCACCAATGTCAACGGAGCGGTGCATGACAGAGCCCCTGCCGGAGTCAGGGGGCTCCGCCCCCGGGAAGCTTTGGATTTTTGAGCTATTAAGAAAGGTATTTTTTTTTGAAGGGTAAGTATAGTAATTAATTCAATAGTGACAGCCAGTAGACCTAGAAGTTTATGGTGCTGGGGGCTAGGAATCGATCCTTACCAATTTTTTTATGACCCTTCAGCTCCCCGACTGAAATTCCCCTTATACTGGAAGACCAAACCTGGGGAATGGCCCATGGATCCCTCGTGTTTTCTCAATTTATTTAACACATTTTGATACAAGTATGTTGGGCACTTAAAAATTCATGATTTACAGTTGCTTAGGCTTGGAACAAAACATTGGCTGGAGGGGAAGCCATCATATTTGTGATATTTGGATTTTGTATGTATGGAGTTCAATTCATGCGTTCTGATGTAGTTCTCCTTTTGTACAATTCTTAACTTCCCATTTCTCTCTTTCTTTGTCTTATATTACCCTCTTTTCTCGTTCTCTTGTCATTCTCTCTCTCTCTTCCCTGTTTCTTTCTTTTTTGAGGATCGCTGGGGGGGGGAGGGTGTTTCCACCCCCCACACCCCCACATGGCGACGGGCCTGAGTTAAAATCGGGATTTAAAGGAAAATGACAGAACCGTGTTATGATAATATATTCTTCGTGGTTAAATAGCGTAGGACCCTATTATACATTAAATACAACGTTTGGGGCGAGGGTTGAAATAGAGAAAAAATTCGATCTCCTAAAAAGCCATTGTAGTGTACGGCCATACTAGGATTTTGGGAGCATATCACGCTGCTACTACTGTGGGAAACCACACCACAGTCATGCAGCGGCGGGTTGAGCAAGTATTTTAGTCAAGAAGTTGATTTTGTTTGCAAAAAGAGCAAATACGAAGAGGAACCCCAATATTTTGGTTTGGATTTTAAACATTATAGTGTTTAGAATTATAGAAAATAGATACAATAAAGGATGATTGATATTGCTGTACCAACCCAAAACGGCGGTATAACGAGACTAGCCCCATGATTGCGCGCGTTTAAAGGGTGCACACCACTTACCCTACATTAGACTTTGTATAGAAAAATTCATGTATATCTTGGGCTGTATCTCAAGTTACCTAGCGTTTCAGAAAATGAGACTAGCACAGTTGTTCGCAAGACTTTCTTTTTAACATATCCAAAATGATCACAACATTTCGTCGTTTATAAATTCTGAAAAATTTAGCGATTTCTTGGAGGGTATTAATTTCGCTACTCAAACATTTTCGCCCGAAAAACGGGAAATTGATCGTGTGGTTAACCGCCAGTAAAAAGCAAAAAAGACGTTAAATCAACACAATTTCTTTCCGGAATATCATGACACATTCCAAAAAAAGGGTAGACCACCCATTTATGCAAAATATGTGCTCAAATAGTATCAATAACTCACAAATTTTATCGGAAGTACGGACTATTGCTGTGATAAATTTTGGCGGAAGTGGCCGCCAAAATGGTAATTTTTTAGTTTTTTTGTAAATAAATAAACACGATAAATGCGGTCTATATGAGATTTTGGCCGTACGTAAGTTCTGGTCCAGGACCATGGTGTTAGAAAAAGGCTGGCAACATGAAAGACGACTGAGTT
Organism: Ophioderma brevispina; assembly: GCA_023653785.1. Taxonomy (NCBI): domain Eukaryota; kingdom Metazoa; phylum Echinodermata; class Ophiuroidea; order Amphilepidida; family Ophiodermatidae; genus Ophioderma; species Ophioderma brevispina. Next base: position 50,713 of record JAMKCH010034554.1, on the reverse strand, counting down.
GGACGCTATGCAACGACCTTTAGGTAACTAATTAGCCACATTTTTGGAAGAGCGCCCCCATTTTTCAACCCATTTGAGATTTTTACCACGGTGATGGTAACTGGTAAAACATAGGGGGGAGGAGGTCGAGGGTCCCGGGAGAGGGGCCTGGGGGTTTAATACATGATAAAGGGATAGGCGGGATAATCCGCGTGGAAAATCAGCTCCGTGGGTCAATTTTTCATGAGAAAGAACATCCCTGACATGGGTCGTATTTTCATGAGAAATCCTACATGGGTCCCATTTTCATGAAAAAAAATGGCTCAAAATCTAGCTAAAATTCAAAATTTCTGGGGTCGCAGCGGCCCAGAAAATTGTAAAAATGGGTGATAACTGTAAATTTGAATCAACATCTTAGATAGTCTGTCCTTGTACTGTGTTTACTCTATGGAAAGAATTAAACTACCGGTTGGTACTATCAGCTAAAGGACCAAATTGGTTCTGCGAAACCCTATGAGTTTAACACCGGTACCCCCCCCCCCCCCCCCCATCCCAGAATCTTTTTAAACCGAGTCTTGACAAAGAATCATCCTTAGAAAGGGGTACCTTTTTCTCCAAAGGACCCTTTAGAAATGAGTATAGGGGTGCGACTCCTCAGCTGCACATCCCGACCAAACCAAATCTGAGTACCCCCCCCCCCCCCAAGTTGAGCCACAAGGTAAGATGAGCCACACCCTCTATAGAAAGAAGACAAAGATCTTCGGCCTATTTCACTTTACACTACTCTCTATTAGAACATTGCATTGTATAACACATTCTCAAGTGTAAAATGGAATCACTTGCACATACAATTAGAAAGTTACACTAAAAAGATCATTTTTGGCACTTTTTTTCTAAACATTCTGTAAAAAATGATTTTTGTCAAATTCCCCCTATACAAGGATGAAAGCTATATAATGTCACTCTTTTGTGTATTGAGGGTGTAATATGTGAACATAACTTTAGAAAACTGATTGTAACTGTAACAAGTTTTAGTTCGAAGGAGTCTTGCTTTTGACTAAAATGGTCCCCATGGGGTAAGTTGAGCAACTGGGCATGGGGTAAGTTGATCATACGAATAGGCCTATGTGCACAATTTTCTCCCCCCAAAAAATCCAAGTAGAATCACATCAAAAATTATTTCAACTTTTTAGACTAAACTTTCACTATATCAAATATTTGTTTGGCAAAATACCTTGAAACAAGAAAATTAGAAAAAGGCAAATTGGATTTCAATGCTATGGCACATATTGTGCATTTCTATGGATAGCTCAACTTACCCCAATGACTGGCTCAACTTACCCCACCCCTGGGGTAAGTTGAGGTTATTTTCTCGAGGTTATTTTCTCACTTTTTCATCATGGCCGGACATAAACGTATAGCATTTCCAGCTCTGTCTAATCTGGGATCCCAATTCTACATGTAATTACAAAATTGCTTATTTTGTGATAAATACGCATTTTTTAGCATTCTCGTTCGAAGGTTAGTTTCCTAGAAATTACCAACGTAACTGTGGAAAAATATCAAATTTTGAACATCGGGGCGCCCTTCAAAAATGTGCTATTATTGCTTTAAATTTATTTACTTGGGAGTACCTTTAATACAATTTGTGCGTCATGCCCACACTCACCACTTTCCCGAAGGAATTTTTCACGAAATTTATACCACACATGCAGGGTCATAAGACAATAACAATTAAGCAATAAAATTAGAATTCCACAAAGAAACATTAAAATTAGGGGCAAAACATTATTTTAAAATTCGAAAAAAAATGGAACACAAATATTTAACACGACCTCGTTTCCACAAAATATGTATGTGAAATGAAAAAAGGTGTTAATATGTGTTCTAAAAGGTCCAATCTACCTATACTAAACACAAATGATGTCATTTTTTAATATGTCATATTTTGGTAGGTGGCTTTGTCTGCCGTGTAAACTTTCCCATTGGTTTGTACAGTGGCGTGATGGAGATATGGCAAAATCAAAGTGATCGCTATCAGCATATAAAGGGTTAACTGATCTATATATTATTATTTATTGTTTAATTACATGAATATGTAAATACTAAACAGGAAAAATATTCTTAATTATTTGTTTTAATTAATTAATATTTTTTTACTGACACTCTCGTTGGTGGACAAGGGGGGGGGGCCTATAGGACCCAACCTAATTATCTAATTACCGCGGTGATAGATTTTATTTTTTTGTTCATGAAAAGATGCGTATCCAAAAGTTACACAATTACAAAAAATAGGAGTCGGAAAAAGTATATCGTTCGTCGTAAAACTGGCAAGATATAGTTTGCGGGTCCCTAGGACCCCCCCCTTGTCCACTTAAAGGTGCAACGAGAGATTTCAAATAACAGGTGTCACGAAAAAAATTTGAAAATTCTGATTTTGGCACTGGTGTAAAGCTTTATATCAATAATATCCCCTTCTGTAAGTATTAAGCTCAGAACTGTTTCTTTGGTACAAAAATTGTGAATTTTCTGATTTCGTATAGGAGCAAATACAAAATTCAGCCTATGTTTTCTATTGAAATATATATAAGCATATAGAAATCATCTTTTGTTTTCATTTTAAGTTATTTCTGTAAACAAATAAAAGGTATGGAATCCATTTAACGTCTAATCTATATAAAATCATTACATATCACAGAAAATATAGATGACTTGAAATCTCTCGTTGCACCTTTAAGTGTTAAAGGTGCAACGAGGTGCAAATATTGTGTCATAATAGTAATATATAGCTCTTACCTTGTATTGGCTAAAGAAATGTCTTAAAAGAGAGAAAAAGGGTGATTTTGATTTGCTTATATTTCAATATAAAACACAAAATTAACAATTTCACAATTTTTGTACCAAAGAAACATTTCACATGGATATTTTGATGGAAAGCTTTACATCGGGGCAAAAAAAAAAGTGCTTTCAATTTTTTTAGGTAGAGGCCTACCCCTGATATGTGAAATCTCAAGCGATTTGAGGCACCCAAAATATTGTGTCATAATAGTCATTTCATATAGATTAGACACTCAATAGATTTTGTACATTGTATTTCGCAGAAATGTATTAAAAGAGAGAAACAAGTGATTTTGATTTGCTTATATTTCAATATAAAACATACACTGTTAAAAAAATTTCCGTAAATTTACGGAAATTTCTGGCAGCAGTATTTCCAGACATTTTTAGGGTAAATTTACAGAAATTTCTGTCAATTAACGGAACTTTGACAGTAATTTTACAGAAATTTGTTTCATATTACGGAAAAAAATGTGTATTTTAACAGAATTTTTCCGTAATTTAAAATTACGGAACCAAAAAAAAAAGTCCGGAAATATTGCTGCCAGAAATTTTTGAAATATTTCCGTAAATTAACATTTTTTATGTTTTTTGTTTTTTATTGTTATTGTTTTCTCAAACAGATTTTCCGTAAATTTACGGAAAATCTGTTTTCTTAATTTACGGAAATTTGTAACAGTGTAGGCTGAATTTCGGATTTGCTCCTATACGAAAAGCTACGAAATAAGCACAATTTCTGTACCAAAGAAACATTTCTCAGCTTAATCCTTTCAGATGGGGATGTTTTTGATGGAATGCTTTACACCAGAACAAAAATCAGTAGGCCTACTTTCGATTTTTAGGAACACCTGATATGTGAAATCTCTTTGGTCGAACGTCAAACTAATGCGCACAGAAACTTCTGGTAGGCCTATTTCCCCCAACGGGAAGCTTTGCGCTACAGATTCCGAGAAAGCACATACTCAATTCCAAGCAGCAGTTTTCAACAAAGAGGACCCTGATAATATTCCAAGCAAAAAGCATCTCACTCACTCATAAAATAATGCAACGGAAGTTATATTCTTGGGTTTTGGTCGGGTACCCATGCTCGTTCCAAAAAAAGAGGGACTAGCTGCAAATGCGGGACTACCGATAGGGGTATCAAATTCAGGTAAGGCTGTGACCTGGCTCAATGATAAAACTGGGAAAAATTAATCTGTAAGCATTTCAGTTAAAATAACACTGCAGTGTGTTAAGTTTTTAACAGTGTAACAAGTGTTATTTTTCTCATATATTGGTTCTTTAAAAGGTATATTTTTTATTCAAAGTTATTCAAAGCAGGGGGTCCCGCTAGGTAGGGTATAATTTACCGCAAAAGTGGTACCGTTAGGGGATATTTTCACGAAACGGGTATATTTAACTGAATATGGTCCCGTTAGGGGTATATTTTCACTGAAAAATTGGTCCCGTTAGGGGTTCATTTCAGAACCCCTGGAACGAGTGGGTACCCAACAAAAACCTTTGAGAGAACCCGACTGGTCTATAGCTCAAGGTATTAAGTCAGGTATCAACTACAGTGCTGTCAGAACATTCAGAGGTCGGCAATGCGCGCGCCGCAATATTTGCATAATTTAAAAGAGGCGGGACTATGGGTAGCCTCCACCAGCCAGTATAAAAAGGAGATCCCGAGTTCTGCTATACCGGCCCTTTTGTACAAAATCTTTGTCACCACCAATACGCGCTATTGGGGGTCTATTTCGTATTTTTACCGAGAACACGCGAAAGAAAAGGAAAACGAACACATATCTGTGGTATTACGTGAAGAGTCTCATCGAACGCAACCGCAGTGGGTGCGTAAAGATTTTGCATGGCACAAAGATCGAAAAGTGCTCGCGTGGTGTCAAAATCCCTCCTTCCGAATCACTTTGTAATGCGTTTGGTGGGTGTGGTTGTGGACCATAAGACTAATTCCCTCATTGTAATTTTTAATCTTTTATGTGTTGATGTATGATGGGGGAAAAACATTTATGCATGAAAAATGTTTTCTCCCTCCACATGTCACCAAAAACATCTGATTACATTTTTGAATTAAATCGCGTCCGGTGGTTTGATATATATAGTGGTAGCAAAATGTTGAATTAAAATTTGGTCAGGTTCGCCACATTTGAAGATGTTCTGATAACAAGATCTCAATTTTGATAGAGTAGTGTAGTAGTATGTGTAAGTGTGGTGTGTGTGGTGTGGGGGGGGGGGGGTTGGTGTTGGCGATTCGGGTCACCCACCTTAATAAATGAAAAATGGATATAAGAGGATCATGGTATCTATAGCCCACTTGGCCACATTGCCACAGAAGCTGTTGATAGGATTCCCCCAAAAATAATATCTTAACCCTTTCGACACGGGCCAATTCTGTATAACGTTATGCACATAAGTCAGAGCTTTAGAGATGGCGTCACAAAAACTTGCCAGCATTTGCAAAGCCATTCTAAAAGATTATCAGAAAGACTAGGCGTTTGGACTAAGTTATATGCATTTTTCCTGCGTGATTCTGAATATGCACTGGGAAATAATTAATTTGACCTTTTTCAAACAACTGTGACAAATTTTGATCGTGAGCGAACCTGGAGTCCTTGCACGTGTTCAAAGGATTAATATACAGAACAATCGCCCCCAGCAGAAGCAGCAACATGTAAAGGACGCTGAATGATTGGATAATTAAAGTGCTTGTTCCATTTATTTCTATGGTGTTCTATAAATTGATATGAGAGCCGGAGCACTTGACATGGGGGAAAAAAAACTTGCGGGTTGATGGTAGAAACCAATAATGCATTAGGGTGTGCAAAGGCCCTATTCAATACTGTTGTAGCTCTAATATTGATGTAACCATTAAAACGCGTTTTTGGTTTATATCTTTGGAATGAAATGGAGTTGAAGGTCTCAAATTTCAGAACGACAATGAGAAAAATACGACCTTCATTGTATCAAAATCGATACTACTTCGGATATATAAATCAGGGGGGTACCAAAAGACGATCGGAACATGCACCTTTAATTAAATACAATACCTTAAAACTGAGGGTTTAGGTAATACTTTGATTTAACATTTACGGAGGCCGGACTGTCGTGCTTGTTTTATTTTTGTGAAATGCAAGGTCTGTTTCCGCCCAGGACAGCAATATTATACCAGAGCCTATACACTCCCAGTTAAGAGCAAAATTCGGACTATAAATTTGAAAATAATGGCTCTACTATACGGTTTAAACCGCATTCTAATTCTCCGTAAAAACGGAAAATTACGGGTATTTCCGTAATCCAGCTCATTTTGTTTTTCTATTTTATACCAGTTATATTAAAACGGCTGTTGACAAACGTTTTGTCTTGAGTTAGGAAGTCCATGAGCGATTTATAATTTTTTAGTAATTTGAAAATAAATGCTGCTGAATTATATAAACCAGCTATTTTTGTTGGCAGAAATGGACGTCCGTATATAATACTGTAAAAATTTACAATTTTTTTCAACAATGCAGGTCGCTAAATCCGGTCCCTTTTCCATACTTGATGTTAACTGCCGACCGGAGTGTTTACTTACAACTTTAACTAGTTTTTGTTACTTTTTTCTTCCTATTCGCTTTCTGTTGCTATCCAAACGTAAATTAGCTCTGGCCCAGACTATAGACAAGAAAAGACCTGCTGATTAAGTGAAAAGCATGTCGACGACCCAGACTGAGAGCCGTGGTCGGGCATTGCACAACACAGCTTCTCTACGGTGAACACAACCCCCCGATGAGTTTTTTTTTGTGAACATTAAAAAAAAGGCGCCCAGGCCAGCATCAGGAAACGGTTGAAAAATAATGTAAACGGGAATGTTGCGGGTTGCGTACCACAGACAAGCGTTTGCAAAGTGAACGCTGAAGACGCTGACCAACGCATACTTGCTAACGAAATTTATACCGAGATGCATTTGCAATGCATTGCGAACCTTTACGAATACCCCCAATATCGCGTCCATGCAGGACAAACAATGGCGGCAAAAGACCGGGATCTCCTTTTCTATATCTGTGGTAGCCTCATAAGCGATAACATGTTATGGTGGGGGAGGCCCAACTACTCAAACAAGCCATCGTCATTCACTTCCGGTTATGGCACGATCCACGATCAAATCAATGACAGTTTCGGGCCTCGCATGTCGAGTTTCAGGCGCTGTATATCGAGTTTTACCCCGCTATATGTCGAGTTTAAAGCGCTGCCTATCCAGTTTGAACTCTAGGTGCCGAGTTTCATTAAATAAAGTCCAGAATAAATCATGGTCCAGAAAAATCATGCCGAGTTTTAAAACACGGCGACATGATTTTTTCAACATGGCAAACTGGACATGAGTTTTTTTTCTCAACATGAGCCAAACTCGACATGATTTTTTTCTCAACATGAGCAACTCGACATGATTTGTTTCTCAACATGAGCAAACTCGAATGATTTTTTTGGTTACACATACACCAAAAAATCATTCGAGGTTTCCTCATGGAAGAAAAAAATCATGTCGGAATTTTGAAACTCGGCCATGATTTTTTTCTGGACATGAGCGAGGAAAACTGGAACATGATTTTATGTCAAACTCCACCATATAGAGAGCAAAACTCGGATGTATACGGAGGGCCAAACTTGGACATATAGGGCTGTAAACTCGACATATATAAGCTGGCACACTAGAATATGGCGAGCGAGGTGGAAGGAAAACTCGATACACAGAGCGTGAAACTCGATATGCGCGGGGAAAAAATCGCATGATTTGATACGTTGGAGAGTGCCATACCGTGTTGACGCACACGTCACGCTCGGTGCACGATAAACATGGTAAATAACTCTGAACAATTCTGGCAGAGAGTATAGTTACACCAACTCAACTCAGCCAAGTGAGCTGTGTACTTTGTTTCATAAGGAGTGTTTTTATTGAAAATGGCCAGTTTTATGTGGTTTTTTTTTTTTGTCATGGTTAATGGCCCAATTAACATGTTTTTTTTTTCCATATAATTTTTAACAGATATGTATATATATTTATTTTTTCCTAATAGTTTGTTCATTTTACTTTACTATGTTATTACGCATTTTGGACCAAAACAATCACATGGCTGAACTCACAGATATAGAAAAGGGAAGATCCCGGTCTTGCCTACCGGCCTGTACAAAATCTTGGTCACCACAAATACGCGCTATTGGGGGTTTATTCGTGTTTTTACCGAGAACACGCGAAAGACAGAAACGAACGCAGTCCTGTGCGTATTACCATGAAGCGTCTTAGCGAACGCAACCGCCGTGGTTGCGTAAAAGATTTTGTCATGGGTTTAAAAAGATTGAACAAGTTGCTCGCGGTGTTAAAATCCCGCCTCCCGATCACATTGATGGTTTTAGAAGTGAGCGTGGTGGTGTGGGCCATAAAATAATTCTAATGTAATTGTTTAATCTTTTATAATATCATAGTATTTTTGGGATCCAAGTATTTCCCACACTTGGATCCATACACACATAATAAGAATAAATCGGCCGGTGTTTGAATAGTAGGTAGCAAAACTGTGAATTAATTTTGGACAGTGTGTGTTTGAATGTGTTCGACTTCGACCACATTTGAAGACGTTTTTTCACGTCAAAAGGAAACATTTCCAGGCCTTACTTAAATTTCAATGGGGTCATGAGAGAAATTTGAAATTTCTTCTGATAACAAAATCTTCAAGTTTGATCGCGTAAGTATGTGTATGTGTGTGTGTGGGGGGGGGGTGTTATCGCTCGGGTCACCCTTAAATGAAAATGATAATCTAAAAAGATTATGTGTATCTTATATAGCCCACTTTTGCCCAGAGCTTTGGAGATTTTTCCCATACAATATCGCCCAAGCAGAGAACACTGTAAAGGATGCACTGCATTTGATAATAAATTAAATGGTTGTATACCATGCCTTAAAAAATTTAGGGTAAATACGTGTTATTACAATTACGGAGCCGACCCGTCGTTTCGGTTTTAATTTGGTGAAATGGAAGTATCTGTTTCACGCAGAACAGCAATATCTTACTAGATTTGTATGCCAACTCTCAAGTTACAGAATATAAATTTGAAAATAAATGGCTGACCAATAGCCCCCCCCCCCCCATGCTTTTAACCATGCAGTTATCTACTTCTCCGTAAAAAACGGAAAATTTACGGGTACTTCCGTAATCCCATCATTTTTGGTGCGACAAAACCCAAATCGTGTTGCTCTTGATTTGGGGAAGTGTCAGGGCTGTTAAAAAGTTTTATGTCATTGAAATAATATTATAGTACATAAACGTACATTCAGCGAAGTTCGCCTATACTAATTCCATTAAAGTGTTTATCATATGAGGGCCTTATTTGAAAGTTAATTCCTTAGAAGGTAGACCTACCGTTTTGTAAAATTAACCCTGAAATTACCGTCACATCGTATAAAAAGGCTATAGAATATACCGTATTTACGGGTATTTGAGAAATACAGCAAAGTGATTTTTATGTTAATGTTTTAGGCATATTATGGGCTGTGAATATTTAAAACTGTCGCTCTTATTCATTTTAATAATGTCAATATTTTTTTTTTTTTTTTTTTTTTTTAATCTTCAGAAATAAAAAAAAACCGTATCTATTATACCAGTCATACATTGTCAACAAAATACGGTAATGAATTTTACATGTTTGACCTGTTTTGATTGTAGATTTTTACAACAAACTGTCAATTTTACGGGGTACACAATGTAAAAGGTCTACCATTTAATGGGTCAGTGTTTTTTTTTTTAATTCTATACACCTTTCGCAAAAATTTGTAATAATTACGAATACATAGACATTTCTAGTGTTTTGATAATTTTTTTCATACAATGTACTGGCGTTTTACAGTATTTGTTAAGGAATTTGTTGGCACAGATTTTTTCAGTGCAGTGCATGTTCGCTAAAACCGGTCCCTTGTACCACTTGACGACTAATTGCCGACGAGTTGTTTTTGTGCTTTGCACCTTTAAGGGATTGCTGGCATAATTTTGATACTGTTTTTTTTCTTCCCTAGGCCTATTATTACTTTCCTATCCAGAGTATAAAATTAGCTCTGCGCGACTCTTAACTGTAAGGACTGCTGATTATATGTGAAAAGCATGTCGACGACCCAGGCTGAAGCCGGGTCGGACCTTGCACAATCACAGCTTTTCTACAATGTGAACAGGAACTATATTTTGGATAATTACACAAAAAAAAAAATACAAGGATGCTTTTTGTCGACATGCGCCCAGCAGCATGTGAAACGGTGTTGAAAAAGACAATGCGTCGAATGTATGCGGCGGCGTGTAACCGCAGACACGCGTTTGTGTGTTTAACGCTGAAGACGTGCCAACGCATAAGTACGAAAGATTGCGAGACGCGTAAAATGCAATTTACGACAACATTACGAATACCCCCAATAACGCGTCCATGCGGACAACCATGGCGGCCAGACCGGATTCCTTTTTTTCTGTGAGCTGACTGCAAAAGGGCGGGTAATATAGCTCGGTGCGATTACGCAATACGAGTCTGGTTATTCGGCCGCGGCCGCGAGCAAAGTTGAAGTACTGGCGGTTTTGTTTGTAAACATGTAAGAAATGGGGTCCCCCATTGAGAGAGTGTCATAGCTACATAGCAAACATGTACGGAATAACACCGTGACTTATAGACACTGCCCTTTGGGTTAGTGCTGAAAAGCAAATGATGCATCCAGATCCCTGGAGAACCACAATGCCAGATGGTGGTTAGGGACATTCAGTTCACACGGCCACTGTAGCGGCCTATATGACCCGGTATCACAAAAGCGGGTAAATTTACCGAGGTTAACAGGGTTAACCCACGATCATGCGGTTACTTCGGTTATCCTCTATGGGATATTTAACCCAAGGTTAAAATTAACACTGGATTAAAGTTAACCGCTTTTGTGAAATCAAACCGACCAATGAGAGCATCAGAAACGCCTGATGACGCATACCCCTGGTAACTTGTATGCAATGTAAAAATGGTTGCTCACGTGAGATGCGTTTGCAACAGAATGGGATTTTAAAGCATCATAATATAATGGTGGATTTGATCATAAAAATCCAGATGAAGTAATTTGCTGGTGCAGAAGACTATGAAGAGAGATTGATTTTGACGCTTGTGTTTTTGGAAATAAGGCTATTTTGTAGCGAAACGGGACCAATATTTGGACCAAAATGGTGATTTCGGTTCCCAGTTACTCGAATCCATATCAGCAAAAGGTAAGAAAGAAATGCTTCGTGTATAGAGCATATCAAACTCTAGGGTCGGTATTTTTTAATTTTTATTTTTGTAAAATACTTAGATTTATGTTCAACCTTTGAAAATCTTGGCGTTGGTCCAAATCTTCTTCTTGCGTATCCGCAAGTCAGTGGTAATGACTGTGGTGGTATCAGGATTTATTCATCTGAGTGAAGCTTGATCGGGAGACGCGTGCATCTATACCGACGTCTAACTTGGCCCGCTTTTTTGAGGCTGGGGCCGATTGGGAACAGCCAGGGGCCTAGGGGTTTACACCCTAATCTGGATGCGACACTGTGCGATGGTTGTACATTACAGTTGTGACTCTCTTACACGGGTACCGACACGACGATCTAACGTCCCCTCCGAAGGACTAGGGATTTGCTTTCAGATTCATTTGCCCAATTCCAAGGGAACCAGGACGGCATTCTGTATTTAATCCAATATCTCGTCATACGTTAAATCAGAATGAGCACCCGAATAACTCCCAGCAAGTGACCACACCGGGATTCGAACTCGGGATTGATTTTTTGGTAAATTTGCGAACAGGCAAGCACTAACGCTAGGCAACGCTTCTCCACATTGAAACACGCGGATTTTGTCCTTTTTGGCGCAAAAATGGGATTGATTTTAATTAGTTTTGCAGAATTTGAAAAACAAAACCACAGGGAATACGCCTTTAGAACTATTTGGCTTGGAAATCAAAACGAACCAAGGCACATGTTATAACATTTCTATATTTTTTATAGGGAACCCACAAACAGTGAAAAATCACCATGTTTTATGATGTTCTCAAAAATTACGTATTTTGGGGGAAAATATGATCTATTTGGATTCCTTGATTCCCTCTTAATACGGGGACATACTTATTGTTGGAACAATAATTAAGTCGATACGGGCAAAAACCGTTCTTTAATCCTGACTTAACACCCCCTAACTCACTCAGTGTTAAAGGGATTTATTGGTATGCATCTTATCGGAAATCTATATGAAAAGATCCCTAAAATGACCGTACCGTCCCCTGATGCGTGTTCATGGTAATTGGAGTCTTCCTTGAGAAGAGAGACAACACCCATGTTCATGCTTAACTTTCGATTTCTCTCATCTGGTCCACCTTTCCCCTCTCTATCCATTATATCCTTCTCTTGTTTTTTTCTCTTCTTTTTCTCTCTCTCTTTTGTATGAAAAATCTCTAGCCCTCTATCTTTCTAGAGGCCTATCATTAACATTTGCCCCTACAAGGACCGCCCCCCCTGTGATCTCATGTCCACCGAATCCACCGTCCCTGTTCTCCCTCTATTTCTCTCTCTTTCTCTCTATTACACCTCTCCTCTCTCTTTCAACATTTTACCCCTAGAACAATTAGGCCTACGTGTTCTGTCTAATTCAGTCTATATCCGACCACTATCTTTCTCTTTCACACTTTTCTCTCTCTCGCCAGCGCGCTCTCCTCTCTCCTCTCCCTCCCTTCCCTATCTTCCTTACCTCCTCTCCCCCTATCCTCCCTCCCTTTCCCCCTTCCCCTCTCTCTCCCCTACTTTTCCTCTCCCCCTCTCTCTCTCGCTTTTATCTAGCCCCTCTCTCACACTTTCTCACCGACCGGCCGTACCACCGGGGATGCGTAGCAAAACAGCGTACGGACGATCACGCGAATCTTATGCGCGAGCCGTGACATTCACGCCGAGTCGTTCCACGCCGCGGTCATTCGCGATGTGTGCGATAACCATTTAAGGGTAGTGGCCAACCCTGGTGCTTTTGTGTTTTATTAAACACAACAATTTCTATTTTTTGCCCCATTTTCAACATCAAATGTGTTCTTATAGTTTACCAACAAAGTTTATCCACTGCAGACAAGCCTGAGCGTATTTTTTGGCCGATTTTAAAACAGCTATTTGACCATTTAAAGTCACAAAAAAAAACCGCTTGGGATCTAACGGGCTGTAATTTAAGCACATTTCATCATCACGCTGTCAGCGCAAAGGCGCCCATCGATTCGCGGGTAATTTTTGCTCGTAAGAAGCGTGCGCGTGTTTTATGTACTTTTGCGCGAACGCATTCTTGGGAAAAACGAAAAATAATAGTTGAAAATGTAACAAAGCGCTATTTAGACAAGATGAAATTTCAATTTTCTTCTAATTTCTGGGTTAGAACAAACTAATGTTTGATTCAATAGTGCATAAAGATGTATTTTGATCACTTTCACAACATACTCAATTTTGAAGTTCAAAGATAAAATTATTTGGAAAGATACAGCTTAACTGTGGGTGTAAAGTCATTTTTTTTACTAAAACATGGATTTTCTCATGTTCAATTTTCGCAAATTTGGCAAATAGTTTGATACACGATAACTCGAAAAATACCGAAGTAAAAGGTACGGTTTAACTTCCTACGATAGCAAATTGGTCTCCTCCAGGGACGGTTTTCTCAATTTTCATTTTGTCGATTTCTCACTAAGAATTCTCCACTATATACTAAAATTTTGGAAGAACAGTAAAAATCACACACTTTTTTGACATGTTTTTCCTTATATTTCGAAATTAGCTCTATTTTTTAAAAAAATGCAAAAACATCCGTCCCTAGACAAATTTCGTCTTGTTTCTAAAAAATAACATAAAATCATGAAAATTCAATTGTTTTTGTTATGCTGTTCTGAAAATTGGGGGCAAATCGTGTTGTTTTTTAGTATTTTTCTCCAAAATACGGAAAGTTTTACAGTAACATCTTTGATGCCATCATCGGGTTTCTCGTCCAATTTTCTTTCTAAGAAAATGTTACTTGTTACATCAATAATCAAAAATAAGTTTGCAAGTTACAACCAAAATAAATACTCGAAAACTCAAGGTTCACACTGTGCCTTATAATTTATAACCATTTGTATAACATCCGGTCGTTGTCAATCGCAAGTGTGTCAAATAAATTACCACGGCGCAATGTAAAATCAAAGTTATGATTGGGCGAGGACTAGCGGTGCTACGCTTGAAAAAGGGGCAACGTAATACCATGCAAAGTGAGTTTTAATTATATAAAGTAGATTGCTGTTTCTTGTGTGAAAGCGTGTGGATTCAGACGCCTTTGTGAAAACATATCAATGAGCTTGGTAATAGTGACGTATTTAGTTAGGCCTATATTTGTACATAAAAAAGTGCAATCTCTAGTTGGGAAGTACGTAATACCGTACAATCTCGTATTTATGAAAAGTGGTTTTGGAATGGGCTTCGCTACTAAACTGTTAAAATATTCCTAGTTTTTACCAGACTTCGCCTTTTAAATTACGGTAATCTTCTTGTCTGTCTTGGACTGGCCACCAATCCATAAGGATTCAGCATTCGGAAGGATGCGCATGTGGTTTTCTTATGGTGTTTCGTTTCTTGTTTGCTTAGGGACTCCCCATTAGATATCCAGGGGGGGGGTTAGAAAGTGTTGAGAAAAAAATTCACCCTTAGAGTGTGAAAGAAAAAAAACAGCACCCTTATATTGTTAAATTAAAAAAATCAACCCTTAGAACTGTGAAAGAAAAAAAATTACGCAGATAGGACAGAAAAAAACATTCACATTTATCATTGTAAAAAAAAAAAAATCCCCGCCACAGAGGGGACAAAAAAAAATCAACCTTTATCATTGGTCTTTCGGTATAGGCTAAGTTATCTGTAAAAAAATCATCATTGATCATTGAAAAAAAAAAAAAATCACCCTGCCACCGAGGGACAAAAAAAAAATCACCCTTTATCATTGTCTTCGGTTATGCCTAGGTTATCCTGTAGGAATCTGCCGCCTTTTGCCCAAAATTTTCCTGCTAATTTTAGATATTAAACCAAAAGTTGCAAAATCTTAGCTCCGTCACGGACCCATGTTGTTTTATGCAAATTTTTTGCGCCATCTCGTACATATTCAACCACGCGTGAAGCTTAGGCTGCTGGTCAGACAGATTAAAATAATACAACCTATCTCCACCCTTCTGATGATGAATTAGTACCCAGAGTAAGAGATGAGCCAACATTGATAAACCCCCTGCTACCTCAATAGATATGAGCATTGATGACTACCTGCTATCAGCAGTAGATAATTGGTATTTGATGAACAACCTGCTATCAGCAGTACAGATATGGGTGATTGATGACTAACCTGCTGTCATATAGATAGGAGTTTGATGAACTACTGCTGTCAGCAGTAGATGGGATTGGTGAACTACTGGATTCAGCAGTAGAAATAGCGCATTGAAGAACTACATGCTATCAGCAGGAGGTATATGACCATTGATGACCTACCTTTTAATATCAGTTGTAGATATGAGCATTAATGACACACCTGCTATCAGCAGTAGATATGAGCATTGATGTACTACCATGCTTGCAGCATTAGATATGAACTCTAATTATATGGCCGTACCTGAATGTGATGGGTCACATATGTTAAGCCGGAAATAAAATAGGGGTTTTGGGTCCCTTGCGTGGCTCTATGATTACAAAAGCAAAAAGGTGCCTGAGAAAAAAAAGGAGTTGAGGGTTGGATCCAGATCACATGAAAATATTGTTTTTGGATGTACAGTTTTGGCAAACTGAAAGAAGGTTATCGCCTGCATTTGAATATCAGCCATCATATAGGGCCCCCCCAGGAGCCCCCCCCCCCCCCGCCGGCGCTGGGAGCCCAACACAGCTTGTATCAGTTTGGTAGGCGATTTATAGTGCATCTAGCTTTCCGGACTTTATTCGCACACCGCCTCTGCACTCTTCGGACACAGCAATCCACATGGTTTATATCACTAATTACAACCTGGCCCTTCCGGGGGCCACAGGATTATATGGGTTTCCCAAAACTCATCATCGGTCACTTTAGATTGAATAAATCGCCATGAAATGAAAAACTTTAGGATTTCATATGCCTCGGCTTCCAATGTTTCAATTAGCATATCCTCCGTCAGTATAAGGAATTGGAGATCAAAACAAGGGACATATAACAGAGTGAAAAACTGCCAATTCAGACAATATATGTTTGTTTTCATTAGTTTTATTTCCAAACGATAAAAAAGCACCATGTAATGTCACATGAGCCCAATAAATGCCTTTTGTTCAAAAGTGCATCAAGGCTCTCAAGTCATGTGCCAACCTTTTCAACTTTAATGAGCGCATCTTGAAGCTTACACTGACGGGCAATCCGGAAACAATAGTCATTTGCTGTAACAGCAAATGACTCCCACAACGACTATCCAGAAGAAACTGTCTCTCCTTTTACCATGAACTTCCACTGCCACCAGTACAGTTCCAGCCTAATCTCTGTACATCCCTGGAGGATTACAACGCTAAGCTTAGGCCTGACAACGCGCTGTTCACTTGCAACACGAGTCTAACAGAAATGGAATGTACATGACGGACTTCATGGAACATTTTAACCTTGTTGCCACTAATAAACGCAAATTCCAAAATCATTCAGGTAACGTGGACACAACCCCGACGCCAAATGTAGACTTGTCCAACTTTACTATATTCTGGTCAGAAAGAGTGGATTACAGCATTAGACTCAAGAGCCTCAACCCGTTTGAAGTGCTGTTAAGTCTGATCCCAGAATTGTCCTTTGCAGGAGCCAGATAAGTTATCGGCAGAGTAACCACCCTACCCAGAGATCCCATGAAACATAGACTGGAGGCAGGTAGTGGGGGCTCAAAGCTTTGTTGAGCAGTATACTGTAGCGGTACATAACATTTCAAAACACTCTTGTTGATGATCTTGAAGACAAGACTCCAGCGCAGTATATACTGTCCTCACTTCAGCCCAACAAAGAATGGCATTGGAGATGCTACCCTAAAGAAAGAAAATACTACTGCCTTTTGCCTCAACGACAAAGTCATCACAAGCGCCAGAGAAAAACGAGTCTGCAGCCAAGAAGCACCATACTAAGTCCACCAGAACGCAAGCAGAACCTTGATGCTGCTAAGGCTGCACTTGATGACGCTTTACAATGTGGTGCTGAGACATTTTAAGTCCAAGGCTGAAGAACTTGACGCCCTACATCTTGAAAACAAAATCATGCTGCTTGCCCTGGGAGGCCTTGAGGGAGCTGACCGATAAAAGCACCCCACCTATAAGAATCACAGGTGAAACAACGGAAGAGCGCCTTGACACATGTTTTCAGCACTTTAGTTCATCTTCCTTTGTCAGAGCCCGTTCAGAATAACACTAACCTTTATGAACCTTTCTTCAATCAAATCACATATAGCCATACACCCTTCCCTCCAGACTGGACCTTTCACAATGGAGGAGCTTCAGATCTGCCTAAGAAACTGAATAACACCAACACGCCTGGTCCGACAAACATTCCTGCAGTCGTCTGGAAAATCCACTATTCCATGATCACTGTTAGCAATTTTGTATACACCTCATGGGAAACAAACCAGCTGCCTTTTCAACACATTCATCATTCCTCTACCAAGAAAAGGCGACCACCAACTACCCCAACCTACGAGGAATTACAACTGTCACCACTGGCCTCTAAGAATCTCAACTCCCATGCTGCTCAACAGAATCACTCCTCACATAGATTCCATTCTCATCAGACGGAACCAGAACGGAATTCGCAAAGGCGATCAACACTACCTACCTCAGATACTTGCCTTCAGGATCATAGAAGAGTTGAGAATTTCCAAGAGGGGTCAATTGTGTTCGTAGATTTATCCAAGGCTTTTGACATTGTTCACAGGGAGGTCATGCTGCATATTCTCGCCAACTACGGGTCCCAGATGAGACTGTCAAGGCAATTGCCATAATGTATGATAACCCATATAGCTTTGTGCAGGCCAAGGATGGGCCCACCAAGGAGTTCCTAACAACACTGGAATCCTCCAAGGAATACTCATCTCCCGATTCTCTTTGTAGTCGTGGTTGATTACATCATCACACAGAGTCTTGCTCATGAACGACAAGGGACTCGCCTCAAACCCAAGCGTTCCAGAAACGTTCACATGGGTCAGCACTCCCACAGACCTTACTATTCAGATGATCTAGCTCTAACACAGGCTTATCTATATGTGGTGCAACAAGATCTACTAACATACTTGAGAATGCTGCATACAAGTCGGCCTACATCTAAATGCCAAGAGACTGAATATCGACGGTCATTGAGGAAGACGATCATCACCCTATCTGCAACAGCAGATGTAGCCAACTCAAGATCAAGGACTGTCATATCTAGGTCCTATGTTGCCGACAACAACGAAACTTCCTGTCACGTCAAGGACCAAAAGCTTGGAATGCCTGCAAAACCACAACCACTTATGGCAATCTGTATCTCCAATTCAACCAAGCTGAAATTCTTTAGAGCCTGTTGTAGAGAGCATCCTGTTTATGGATCTGAGACCTGGACCATTAAGAAAGAGCTACAGGAATAGACTGGATGGCAACCTCACAATACACCAGCTTCTTATGCGAGTACAAAACATAACCTGGCGCGAGCACAAGACCAAAGCCAGATATATGGAGATATCCCTCCAATTTCATCTTCTGTTGCCCGATGCCGAACACGATCTGCCGGTCACTGTCATCGGCGATTGACCAGTAGTCCAGACCGTCACATGTTGGAAGTTACCATCCAAAACAGGGTCGTCGCCCTTTAAACTACATTGATGTGATTGCTCGATGACCTCCACATGATCCATCTGACATCCCCAACCTAATGAACAAACAGGACATTGGCTCTACCATGGTGAACAGCATCTCGGCTGCGGCCGTTAGAAGATACAAATCAATCCGGGTGCCGGCAATCAATTCACCACCATTAAATAAACAGCAGACAGCCTTTCATATTTTGCAACTCAATCATCAGTGCAAATTTTCTTTTGCAGAGTAATGTCCCCATTCCACTATCTCAGTGATGACGGTAATAGAGTCCCACCGGATCACCCTACCGTTGCTATATTTCGATCGGGGTTCAAAACTAAAAAGCGTGACCGGTAGACCGGTAAAGAGTGGATGACGCACCATCGATAGTGAATTATATTATGCATCTCGTATCATTACCGGTTTACATACACCATCGGGGTTAGCCACGATTCACGCTCTGATGTGCACAGAGTCGGGGCTACGTTTTTACCCTCGATTCAAGTGTCAGGGCTGTCCATTGTGTACTAATCGCTCATAGCAGCTATCTTTGGACATGAATCGAGGTTAAAAGTGCCTCCGCTCGTCCCCATCAGAGTGTGAATCGGGGCCCGCTCCTATGGTGTAAACACGGCATAGTATGGTACACCGAAACATGTACAAAGGTACTTCAATGTTCTGGCACATAGGAATTTTTTAGGATTGTATTGATGTGTAATGCGAAAATCATTGACATTTTACTACATTTGTAAGATCATTGTGGCAAACCATGGGACTTGTACATGACTATGTCTTCTTCTTTTGTCAATGTCTTACTACTTGAATACAACGAATGTGATTCTTGAGTGTGTACATTACCCCACTGGTCTTGGTGTTAAGGTGGATGCCCTGCATGATAATCTTCCTGGAATTTTCTTTAAAATTTGATATAAGGTTCTTTCATTGGTGCTGATTCAAAATCTGTTAAAATAAAAATAAGGGGGGTCACGGACTTTCGTTGTCGTAGATTTTGCGTTATAAAAAACCCTTTTTTGCCCAAATTTGTACACAGTTCTAGGGAATGTGATAAAATGATACTAAAATCGATCATCGCAAGAAAACTCCTCCGGAATTTTTTCTAATTTTTCATTATGTCAGGGTCCCAACCACATGCGCACAAAAAATAAATTAAAAAATGGAACTCATCGGACTTCCTTTTTTCGTTAGTTCCACAAATGTGACACAACAAGTGCTAAGTGTATTTGCTTTGCACACTGTTTTTCTTTCTGCAAACTCTAATTTTACTTTACGCCTCACGCATCCCCGAGAGATGCGCAAGCGTATCGGGTGCGAAGAGTAGCGTATCCAGAATGTATATCGCTGATTCTGTTGACTCTTCGTAGGTTGACTCTATACCTCGATGATGGAAAGACACGAGGTTCTTTTTCCTACCCTAATGAAAATCATTTCATATTCTGTCATTTTTTGCATTGCCTATGCCTCTACTCCGCATTTCACAACCTTTTTGCTCTATTAAGTTTCCTTTTTGATCCTTGGCAAATCGTAGGTTGGGGGGGGGGGGGGTGCCCGGCTTGGCTATAACAGTGTCCCGGGAACATGTTCGAAGAGGCCGATTGGACCGGGACAGCGGATTCATGCATTATTTTAAACAGTTTGTTCATTTTTTCCCCTTTTCCTTTTTAAATTGTGTTTTTTGCTTGGTTTTTGTCGTTATGTATAATATTTTTACTTTTTGGATTTTTTAATGTTGAGTTGTTTTTTCCGACTTAAAGCTTAACATGAATAAAAAAATTCAACTATTTGTTTAGTCCTTTTGCTTTTATCTATTACCGGTATCACAGGTACATTCAGGGAGAGGTTAACCATGAAAAAGTAGGCTACGTAACCTATTTCACACTTTCGGAGTTTTGCCCTGCATAGTTAAGCTACTTCGTTAACCACCGACTTACCCGTGAAATATAGGTTTTGTTTTCCCCCTAAATTCTATGTTTTTAAATTCCCTACAGAATTTTGTTTTTTATTGTCGACTGAAAATTCACTAAGCTGTCCATTGGAAATGAACTTACCAAAACCACACTCTCAGGAATTGGATGAATTTTCAGCCATACAGCCATTTTTGTTCTCTATTGGACTTACGGCTGAGCGTTTATAATGCACAATCACTCGAATAACCCTTACTCAATCTTCAACTCACATTTAATTCTCGATCTGAGACAACAGTTTCTATGTCATCTGATTATTCAGTTTAATTCTCTTTGATATGACTGCTGTACAATAATACACTATGGTAATATACAAGATGTTATCTCGAACTTTGTGGAAACTGCAAAGGTCATTTTTCTACAACTAAAATTCAGTTTTGATTTCATATACCATATTTGATAACATTGATATTTAGTTGTATTCAATCAGTAATTCACTCCCAACCTTAATTGCCATAAATGATAATAAATAAATAATAAAAAATAACTAAGATAAATAAATAAGATAAATCAATAATAAAGAAAAAATACATAACATAAAGGGCTGTTATCGTTGAAATGCGGCGGGTTTTTCTCTCCACTACCTTGCATTCAGATTTGTCCCAATTGGAGGTTGGCATCACAACTCACAACTCCTGCAAAACAAAAAAGCATGTCGCAGCCTATAAATTTTTCAACAATCTAACAATGGTCCGGGGGGTGGGGCCGTTTTCTAAAACAGGTAGTGCATGAACTACTGTTGAAATTATTCTTCTTTGCGTGCCTCTATAAATAAATTGTTTTATAGGCTGTTTTGGGTGCGCTGACATCCAACCATAATGGTGATGGAAAAACATCACAATACAACCTTTTGTTTTTAAATTTCGCGCGCATGAAATGACGCAATATAACTTACGCAATATTTCCTGCGTTGCGACTCGCAGAAAACTTCGCGTCATGTCCGCAAGAAAAAAGGACTGATTCGTTGCTAGGGCTCTAACTCTACTTGAGATTCCCCTTGCGCGTACTGACCGTAGACGGCGCGGCTGTGCACCACGATCATGCAGCAATCCAACCATAAGGGCACAATGGCAATGAAATATTCAACTAACTGCAGCTGCAGCAGGTTACGTTGAGTTTTCTGCAGAATGTGATCGACATATCGGCACTGCACTGCGCAATGCAGCGTAGTATGAAGAACCTTAGACTGTGCCCCAGACCCACCCTAATCTAAACGTGCTTGTGCATACTTTCAAAACATTTTCATTTACCCTGTACGGATCACCTAATGGTTAATCATGAAAAATGTAACATGCATAGGGAGGTCATGATCTTAATATTTCAAAATTGTCAAATTCTCCCAAATTTTTAAGTTTCACAATATTCTATTCTGTTCTTCCAAACAACCGGCATTTTACAATCTACAGATGCCTAGTGTTCAATGTCATATTGCCTTCTTTTATCTTCATCTACTCACGTAGTGGAGCGGTTTGGACTGCCACAATTGTTCGACAAACCCTCCCCTCGGTACAACAAAACAATACTTCTATTCGAAGATATAATAAATAATTTAAAAACTGATGGTGTGGTCAAAAACTTTTGGTGGCAGGGTGTTTTGGGTCAAAAATCACGTTTTGAGCTTAAAACTTATAATATCAAGATTTTAATATTAATTTTTTTTAGCAAAACAAATTTTAATCATCATGCAATACTATCAATCTCGGACATTTATATTATAGAGTTCTGTTTTATACAATATCTAAAGTGTCTAGAATTTTAGTCCCAAATCACCTTTTTTTCTAAAAAAAGCCACTTTTTTATCACATGTCACCACAACGAGTCTTACCTGAACCCTTTATTTAATGCAATGTATAAACCTATATCACTAACAAAAAGGATACATAAAATAAGATTTAACTATTTTTACTTAAAAAATAAAAAATATAATTTCTCTAACTTGCAGCCCACATTTCATTTTCGGATAGAAATCATCCTTCCAACCAATATTTCACCACACCATCATTTTCCTTTAAATCTCATATCTTTATCCTTCAAATAAGTTGGGTTGTGTTTGTTGAACGGTGGGGAGGGGTAACTCGAGCACTTTTCAAGGCTCGACCGCTCTGCTATCTGCCATGTGGCCGGGACAATCTATCATATGGGGGGTGGGGGGATCTGGACCACTATAAATAGGCCTATATGAGCACCCCTTTCCCCCTCGAAAGGAAATGATGACCCCATCTTACAGTAAATGAGATAATGCGGCATCCATCTATGTCAGAGAAGATGGAAATTAAATCGTTTAAATTTTGAAAAGGGAGAACATATAAGAACTATAATAAACAGATAGATATAAGGCAATCTAGCAAAATGAAATGTCCTACCGAAAAACGGGAAAGGGTTTTCAAAATTTTTATTATGCGTGTTTTTAAAGGCATAATGAACTACGGTAATGTGAGTGGCAAGGTTTCTCTAAATATTAAAAAAAAATAATACAAATAAAGAACAAAGAAATAAATCAAAAACTATAAAAACACAAAACAACAAAATAATAAGAATATTAAAAATGTTTAAAAAATAACGTTTATTAAATTGTGTAACCGTAGCCTATGCACTTTAAAAATTCAAATTCTCACAGACACGTGTTGTTTTGAGGCTACAAGAATAAAATATCATCCTGTATACTGGTCGTGATTTTAGCAGATAGGACTTGTAATAGTCGACAAAGTTTAAAATGTGCGTAAACTTCGGAGCGCCCCTATTTGGGTACCCGCGTCAGTTACGGCACGTCGTCTCCATGCGTATTTAATATACGACCGCTTTTGCACACCGTAATGTCCGCAATGTTATTTTGAATGACAAAAACGTGTTTCTCTGTTTTAGAGAGAATAAGGGCATCCTGTGTTGGGGTCCAGATCATATATAGGGTTATTACTTTTTATTTGTGCGTTCCAAGTTTACTCTTTGCTAATCGCTCCTCTAAGTTGTGTTTTGGATCCCAACACCTATTTTATGCACTTATTTATTGCTCAAAAACATAGTTTTACCTACTTTTTGGTGCACTTTTCAACGAACTCGGCATTTGAATCAAGCAGCCGCTGCCCGGATGGCGCTAACCCGGGGGGGGGGGGGGACTTCGACCAAGAAGATCAATAAATGGAAATGACACCCTTTCCCATACGCGCGTTCAAGACGGGCGCAGCCATTTTAAATAGGTTCGTCTTTTTCTTGCTCTTAATGTCATCGTAGAGTCGTAGCCTATTTTCTTAATGCATGCTGTTAATGTTAAGGTAATGAAAACACTTTTGCTCTGATTGGATTTGATACTCTTGACATTCGATTATGCGTGAATCACGCTCTCTAACATTGGTGCTGGCTTAGAAGGAGGTGCCTGGGAATTTCCAGCACCTCCTTTTCTTGCTACAGGAGTGCCGCATCTTCTGTCGATTGATGCGGCTGGTGTCAGGTATGACTCCGAGTATTACGTGTCTATTGAAACAAATAAAAAAAGGGGGGGTGAAGAAACATAACTCGGAATAGCAAAAACGCACTGTCAGAGCCTGCTTCGATCTCCCTCCCTTTGATGCATTCTGGTCTACGGATGGGCCAATGTGAGGCTCCAATCAAATGCGTATGCATTGCGTATCCCGTTTATTTTACTGCGATCATTGAATTACCTATGTCCACGCCCGACTTGTTTTACCGCAGTTCCATGACGCTCTGTACAACCATTGTTTCCCCCGCTATTCCGATATTCATCCCTACTCCCTAGAACAGGTGATCGGCAACGTCATCCACGCGTTATCCATCAGAATAGACGATTACATCATGTGATCGAATATGGTTCATCGAGTATAATGGCGGCTTGGACCTTAGTTTTTTACCCCGTAATTTCCCTCATATATCGAAGCCCTGCCCTCCTTCTGTGAGGACCTCTCTAAGTCCTCTACTCAATTTTAATATTATTATCATGCGAGAGGTTAAGACCTTAAATCTGACACCAAAGGCATCATTCCCGGACATCATACTACTACGTTGTCAATTTGTATATTCCAAACCTATTCAACATTGCCTCCTTAAACATAAGTTCACACCTTGGAAGATGCCCGCAGGGGAGAGATACATCCATCCCAAGTTGGTGGGAGTTCAACGCAGACTGGCGAGTATTCGTATTGACAGACTACGCCCATTCCATTCTGGTATATATCCCTCCGCGATGGATCATCTAATGTGGATAAGTAAGCTCCATAACATATTATGCCTCTCCTTTTTTAAATCGACTGCGACGATTTCCTTTTTTAATTTAAAATTTGGAGACAGTGCCAAATAGTGCAAAAACATAGGATCGATCCGTGTGCAACTTATATTTACTTTTGTTTTTGAGGCAGTTGTTAGCTTGCCGAACTTAAATATGTCCTCCTCATCTCTAACAATTTCAATTTACAAATTTGCCAATATTTTCAAGCTCACAAATTGACAAATTTACGTATTGATTCATGCACTTAGATTGTGAAATTTTGGCAGAATTCCAATGCCTGAATTTCATCCATACCTGTATAACATTCAATAAGTGGAGTTATTTTGAATTACATTGATAACTTCCCATTGTCATTGAAGAATTGAATATCCTTTAAATTGGAATTGAATTAGATTGAATTGCCAAGGTTAAACAGAACCTTGAAGGAAGTTAACCAAGATTCTCTAACTTAAGAGTAGAAATCACGACCATACTCCTTCCACGTAAGGGCAGTGTCATCCCTAGTGCTTTTGTTTTTACCGAATTTCGGATTTTTGCACCATTTTAAACATCCATCTGTTTTCCCCTCGTTTACCAACGAAGTTATCCAAAATGCAGACCATCCTGAGTTGTATTTTTGTGCCGATTTAAAAAAAACAAGCTTATTTTGACCGTTTTTAAAACTCACAAAAACCACATGGTCTTAACGGGGGAATAAGCACATACACGCCGAGGCGCAAGGCGCAGCATCGCGTCGCGTGGTGCATTTTGGCTGCGTAATGAAGCGTGCGCGTGTTTTAATGTCTTTGCGCGAACGCCTATTGAAAAAACGAAAAATCATATTTGAAATTAAAACAAAATTTTACTTTTTTTATTTTTTGAATTTCAATTTCTTCTGATTCGGAGTTGAAGACAAAAGAGGTTTGATTTAATTGCATAAGATGTATTTTAATCACTTGCACAATTACTCCAATTTTGAAAGTTAAAAGCTAAAGTTATGTGAGAAAGAGACAGATTGAAATGACGTGAAAAGTCACTTTTATTACTAAAACACGGATTTTCTCAATGGTTCAATTTCGCAAAATTCGGCAAATTTCAGACAAGATACTCCAAAGATACCGAAGTAAAAGGTAAGGTTAACTTTCCTACGATAGCATCATTCTTCTCTAGGGACGGTTTTCTCAATTTTTTCCCCTTTCGATGTAGAAATTAAGATATCCCCAATATATACTCAAATTTTGGAAAGAAGGTAAAAAATCTGCTTTGTTGACATTTTTTCTTATATGTCGAAAAGTAAAGCGCTATTTTTAAAAAATGAAAAAACCCGTCCCTAGACAAATTTTTGTGTTGTTTCTACAATTAAATAAGAAATCATGAAAATTCAATTGTTTTTGTTATGATGTCTGAAAAATTTTGGGCAAAATCATGTCTTTTTGGATTTTCTCAAAATACGAAAGTTTAATTATCTGATGCCATATCGGGTTCATCGTCCAATTTCTTTCTAGAAATGTATACTTTTACATACAATAATCAAATATTGACAAAGTAACAAGCCAAAATGATATGGAAACTCAAGGTTGACACGACCCTTAACATTATTACAGGCTATGGTTCCATTTGTCTTGAAAAATTGACTAGAGATACAGCTTGTAGGATTTTTAATTAGAGGCGAACATATCGTTTCCAAAACGAACTTTGTTAAGATGGAAAAGTGCGGCAAAATAAATATGGTCTTTCCACGATGTCCTTAAATTATCCGCGCCAAGGTTTTTTAAAAGATATCACGATGCTGAAGGACTTACAGGTTAGAGCTGGTACGTCGGTAGAGTAGTTAGTAGGGTACCCGCAAGTTCTTTCGACATTGAAAAACTCAATCACAAAAAATACATACAATATGATTAGCAAGCTTTGGAATTGACCAATCTTTAAACTACAAAAAATACCAGAAAAGGAAAGAGTTTCTAAATTTAAATCAGTTGATAAGACGGAATAAAAAATACGAATAATTTATTCGTCCAGTTTCCGCACTGGTGGCTGCCATCATGGCAGGCAGACAGGAAAATTTGGAGCATTAAAATATCGGTGAGGTATCACAAATCAGGGAAGATGGGAGCACGGTTAAGGAGTATTGACAGACTACGCCCATGCCATTCGGTCTATATCCCTCCTGATAAGGATATCTAATGTGCATATAAAGTAGCTCCATAAAACTTCCAACAATTTTTTAACCTTGTTTCTAGTAACGGATTTATAGCAACGTCGATACAGGTTAGTACGATAGAAACGGACGCATTTCTTGGTTTTTCCGACGCCAAAACCTTGACGAAAAGCGATGATTTTAGCACTTTTCAAAGATTTTCCACCTTGTTACTTGACCCCGTAATTTCCATCCTAAATTCGAAGGCCCTGCCTCCTTCCAAACTATTTAACCTGTTGGAAAACGCACTAAGGGGAGCTATTTAACCTTGTTGCTAGCTTAAAATATGGAAAAAAGTAATTTTTCTTTCCCTATATATGATCGTGGACCCCAAAGACAGGATCGCCAGCATAAAGGTTACACTGTTAAAAATGTTCCGAATTTTACCAGACTTTACCTTTCAAATTAACGGAAACTCAGTTATTCAATATCTTATTACTTTTATTACTCTACTTAACATAAAAATTACAATTGGAAGCAGAAATAGTAAATAAACAGTGGCTAAAACATTTGGACAAAAAGGGTTAGTATTTCATCTACAGCTGCTTTCGCCGAACGTTTGCAATGCTGTGCAAATGTTGGCAAACATTTGTAGTCAAACACCATTACAAAACCGTTAAACGATCGAACGTAGCCCAAATGGTTATTTACAAAACGTTGTAAAAACATATTGCTCGTGCCACCGTTGATAGATGTTTGGTATCAACATGTATCTTATGGGTTTGAAAAATGTTTGCCAATCGATTTAAAAATCAATTTTCTTTCATAAATTAGGGCTTTGCAGTAGTTTTAACAATTATACTTCTTTGTTTATGTAAGAACGTATGTAAAAACGTTTCCTTACGGACATAATTCAGATGTTTACGAATGATGTTATACATTCTTATTTTAAAAGTTTCTTGCTTCTATTTGGCAGTCGTTTAAGTTCATATGTCTATTAAAATTTTTATAAGCATGTGTGCTGGCTCGAACGTTTTTCATAGGGCGTTTTGTATTGTGTTTTGTTGTTGTTGTCTGTTTTTTTTTTTAGGGTTCTCTTTGTTTTGTAAAATAATATACCAACGCATGACACCTTCTGGTCTGCTTCGTCACATGTTTTACAACTTTGCCGTTCATGACGCGCTGCAAACGTATTCATAAGACTGGTCGACAAGCATGAAGAGTTGTAGGGCTCCCCAATTTTCTGTCGGAGGAAAAAGCTTTCTAGAACTTCTGCGTGGACGTTCTGATCCTGTTCGTCTGCCTTTTTGTGCAGCAGTGACTGTCTTTCATGAGCCAAAATATAGTGGCCGTGGCATCATAAGTTTTTTTTTCGAGCACTCATGCAGGCTGTACTATAGGCTTTCCACCTTAGTTTAAAAGAAATTTTGCATTTATATTTCATATCTTTTAAGGGCTTTTCGTTCTCAAGGGAAAACCTAAAATGTGCGTTGTTTAAACAATTCTCTTTGGTCAGTTAAATTCAACATTATTCATGCATTTTCTTCAGGGGTTCAATCCTCCAATCGGAGTAAAAACAACATCCCTGATTCTTTTGTTTATATCCCAAACAGGTGAAAAAAATGTAAATTTCCTGGGAAGATAGTTGCATTCCTCACGACTTCACACTATTTAGTATAAAATTCCCTCCAAATGGCCAGGTTTCCCTCAAATGCCAACTTTCCTGGAAAGGAGCTTCCCAAATTAACCACTTTCAAGCCAAGATCCCAAGCACAAAAAATACAAACAAGATTAGGAAAAAAATAAAGAAATTAAAAAATAATGATATTAAAAGTAAAGAAAGACAAAAAGACGTGAAAGAAATAACTGATAATGAGGTGAAAGACGAAGAAAGACAAAATGGGGCTGAAAAGAAAGAAAAATGAGTGAAAGAAAGAAAAAATGAATTGATAAAGGAAGAAAAAAGGTGGAAAAAAAGAAAGAAAAATGACGTGGAAAGAGAATACAAATTTTGTTATGTTATCTGCCTTACTCATGGCCATGGCCTATAATGCATAGAGCACACTAGATGAAATATACTGAGCTAAACATGCTAAATAAATGACCAAAGACGAAATGGCTTTGTCATGTTTGTGCCATCAAATGATGGGCCATGGATGCGGAAATGCACGAAAATAAAGTTAATTTTATTGATCAAATTTTGAATATAATTGACCAAAGACGAAATTGTTTTAAACAAACGCACATTTCAGTTTTCTTGGGACGGAAAACAACAACGAGATTTGAAATATAATGAAAAATGTTTTAAACTAAGTTGGAAACCTACAATTGCAGATTGGCTGCCGTTGAGCTGCTGTAGTTGGCTGCCTGGTGGTGCAGATCTCGAAGATGGCTGCATCGTGGGGATCTTATATTTTGCCAGGAGGCTTTTCTCCGGTATTGGTGGATGGACTCGGTAGCATGCATGAGGTTGAGAGTTTCGGAGCACGGTGAAAATTCATGTTGATCGGTGGCGAGCATATGTAGGATTCTTATTCAGTGGGCGGGGTCTAGTAAGCAAACACGCAATATCATTGGTTGTTGCCTATCTTATATGAGACGATATTAGATAGTGCGTCGTCGCGCAAGTGTTTACGCGCGCGTGTAAAAGGTTACGCAGTGCACGCAGCTAGTACGGGTTGGTTCATTTTTGACAGCGGGGGAATATTTTTGCCTTTCTAACTACTATTATTAATAAAAAAATATTTTCGGTGATTAAAACAACCAAAGCTAAATAAGAATGAGAATGCGCCGGCATCCACTACTCAAAATATTGGACTGCCCATCCAATATGACACGATATTAGATAGGCAAAACAACAAATCCTATCTTTTATTCTCTAAGTGATGCGCGATGCAGTTCGACTGTTATTATTTTGAGAGCGTAATTCTCTCTGCGCGGTGTTAAAAAGTCGGCGCGGCGCGCGCGTGCTTGCTTACTTTACAGCAGCCACAGGCCGCGACCCCAGCGTGTGACGTCTTATATCCATAGACATAGGACCGGTCTAGTTCTATGCTATATCAAACAGACGAAAATTATCATGCCAGAGCAGAGAGTCATTACAGATATTTTAGAAAAGAAAATTCGGAAATAGAATATGTAAAGCGACAATCCAAAGGTTATACGAAAAAATAAGATTCCAATCTCATCTTTTTACTTCTAATTAGATTTATGGATAAGGTATAAAACCCATTGATAGGTTTGAAAGGACGACATTCATACGTCCCCGATAGCTTTCTTAAAATTAAATAATTTTTCAAAAATCAGAGAAATTTTGCAGTCTTTCCTGGCCCAACAAGTGTCAAATCACTGGGAATTGCTAAAACAAATATCCATTATGAGTATGACCGTTCTCCGGGGAGGGGGAGGGGGGGACGGGCTGTATTCAAAGGTTGATATGGTGCATGAACACAAAAAAAAGCGTAAAATGGGTAGTTTTGCCACCTGGCGAATGGACCCACTAACATTGATTAGAGGATGTTTAAAAACGGCAAAATGTGGAAAGGTCAATTTTTTCGAACAACGAACATGTGATTTCACGAGTTTAGTTATTTAGATACTCACATTAAGCAGAAATCAAAATAAGGAGCCTGAAATTAGTGACATAACGCTTGGGATTTAAAAACAATTCCTTTAGATTCAAAAATAAATCTTTAAATATTTTAGAAAAAATGGTTTAACTCGTTAAAGGTTGATTTTCTAATCAAAAGGGATTATTTTAAATAGGAATTTTACAGGATTAAATTTTTAAGTCCAAGACAGTTTTGTCACTATTTTAGTATCATTAGAAAACTTGTTTAGTGGCATTTTGTCCATGTCACCGTCATACCCACCGATATGTTGTGTAAGACATTTATCCATAAGACAAATTTACGGCTGTCATTTTGTTCCTTTATTAGGCCTCAACGGTCCTTCGTAAGTAGGACCTATACGATAGTGATATAACAAAAACACATTAAATTTAATTTTTAATACTAAAATATTAATGGCTTTTTTTATTTTTGAAACACAAGTTACTTGCTTGGTTTAAAAAGCGACAAAATACACATCAATCTATAAATAATGAAACTTTGGTAAAAAGAAAATAAATTACTTATAATGCATTTGTAATATAAAAAAGAAATAATTACAATAATTAGTGAATAGGGGCCTATTCATAAGTACTTCAAAATGTTTAAAATTAATATAACAAAAATCATTATTTAAACGTTTACAAAAAGGAAAAACTAATATAAACGTTTTAGGAATACGTCAAGAACTACAATTTATTTCTACGGTTGTTGCATAAAGTTTATAAGTTTTCAAAAATAAAACGTTGTTTTAATATTATTGCAATATTTTTAAACAAATGTTTGCAGACGCTCACTGTCGCTAGTGTTTGTCAAAACTTTTCGCAAACATCAGTCCACATTTTGCGATCACCAAAAGGGTATGACTCCTGAAAGTCTACATTAGTTAGTGACTTTCCACAGACTGCGTGGTTTACGCAAACACCTCATTTGGAACTTTCTGATACGTTTGATCTGAATAACGATGTCACTGAAATACACATTCGTAACGATCGTTGCTCGGGAAAACTTGAAGACTTCGATGAAACGCCACGTTCATCAGCCTCAGCCAGATATTTACAGGAAAACAAATAGATTTAATTAAACATTGTATACCTGAATTCACAACTTCATCTTCTTCAGTCTTGATATGTATGTGACTCAAATTATGGAATAAAAACGCCACTTTTATGAGTGTTGAAGTGTTGGTAAAAAAGACCGTAACGCAATCTAAACTTTCAAGGGGAATGCCATCTGGAGAGTGTTCGATACCAATAATTCAAAGCACACGCAGAAACCAAGCAAACCAGAGAGGGCGCCAAATTCACTTTTCCGACAATTCGTAAGAAAAACCAATACGCCCTTGCCCAAAACAAATAATCGTGCGACATACCTTACTGCCCTGGATTGCACGACATAGGCAATTTAAAAAACTATTAATGTGGAATGTCCAAAAAAAGTCCGAGTATACCTTTAACTCAAACATCATACATGAACTAAGTTGGAAGCAGATTCCAAAGGCTTGTAGGCTATTACACTTTTAACTTACCAAATAACCTTCAGTAGATTGCCTAATTAAGTAATTAGATTACTAACTGTAAAACTTTTTTTTCTGGATTTCCAAAATTAGTATCACATGAAGGAATCTTAAAACTGGAAATTCACATGTTCATTTTTAAGCTCTTTTTTACAAATTGCCCAACAACACTAACTAAACATGTGCTACGTATAAAGCACAGAAAACTTTTGAGTAATTTGATAAAAAATTTTATCCTTAAAATAGTTTGAAACTAAGCATACATATTACTTGTCCATGTACAACACAAATGGAAATGCAATCTGAATGAGTGCACATACTGGAAGAGCAAATTATACTAAACTTATTCAGCTTGCATTACCAAACATTTTAGAGAGATTTGGTTAAACTAATTGTTTGAATCCATATGTTCAATTATACAGTGTACTACTGTTAAAAGTAGCATGATTTTGACTGAAACTGTAATAAAAGTTAAATTTGTACCTTCAAAAAATCATGTTGTTTTGCTTTGTCTGAACAAATAATTGAAATGGCTTATTGACTTGAACTAAAGTCTGAAAAAATACATGAAATTCACGTTTCCTATGCCTATGGCTTGTAATCGCAGTTAATTTTTTTTTTATTTATTTCTGGCAGACTTTACTTGTGCTGAACTGTGTGCTCATTCTAAGTTTGAGTCAAAATACAGCTCAAGTTCAAATGTCATTTTATGTCCAATTTTAGCATCACTTTAACTCCTACAATTTAGCTTTTATGGCTTGGAGACCACAATGAATCCTGGATACACTATCTTGATTCCCATGCTCAATAACATTTATGAAAACTTTGAACACCAAAATGCAAAAAAAAAAAACAACTTACAACTCTCTTAATGGCCAATGTTGACATAAAATGAGCATAAAAATGGGATTTACTTTACTGTATCCCTGGATTGAAATTTTCACTTTGATTTTGACAAATGAGCTGGTTATGTGCTGTGGTTGGCATACATGAATAACAGCTCCACTGGAGATGACAGACCTGATGAAAACTGCAAATGTTCATAAGTCCATGAGTCACTGTTTAGCAGCATCATTCTCTAACAATGGGCAATCACATTATAACATAAGACCAACTTGGAAGCCTGAACATGCATGCAAATTATTACAAGCAAAACTTTGAATGCGCAAAACACGATTCAATTGTCAATAACTCGGCAAAAAAAGTTCCTGGACACTTAAAAAAGTTTCAATATTTCAATTTATTTTTCATAGAAGGCATATAATTGCATATCAAAATAAAGGGACATTCTTCCCCTGTCAGCTTTGGATGGAACTCCAATGTTAGCATTCATGCATGACTGATTACATCCACTTAACAATGGACAATGTTCTTAAATGAAAATTGCAAGAAATGAGCATTTCAGTCATTTCAATTTGGAGCATTGAATCTGTCTGGAAGTCAGTTACAATACAAAGGCATTGATTATGGGATACTTTGTTAGGGGTTTCCATAAGGAATGCATTAAACTTTGATTAAACAAAGGAATATCTTGGTTTCAAAGCAAAGCAACGCAATGTTATCTTGCCATTCTTGGATGCATTGGTTTTAACACAATTTAATGCAATGGCTAAACTTATTCAGTGTCAACAATGCAATATTCAAATTCAGTACTTTGTTGGTCCTCCATGGCTTTGAATCAGTGCAGGACATAGCCGTCTCATACTTGTTACAAGTCGGCGAATTCGAAGGGAATCTCCCAGGTTCGATTCTTGATGTAGAGATTTTCCCAGCTGATCCCATAAATGCTCTATGGGATTCACGTCTGGTTATCATGCTGGCCATGGATCCATACGCTGTTTGTTTTGGTTGTCCAGAAATCTGTCAACGATGTTAGCACGGTAGGGGCGTACATTGTCATCCATGAGTATCATATGGGGACTATGGTTTAGGGCAAACGGTGTAATCAACGGCTCCCAGTACTTCATCAATGTACCGTTGACCATTCAGGTTGATGACAACCTGAATGGTTCGATCCTGCTCCGCAAGCTTGGCTATTTAACAGAGACAAAACATGCAACACATGTGGGATTCAACACTTTAATTTCCATTTCATTGGACGAAAGTGGTCAAGATTGGTAACATTCAATTTTGAATAACTGGAACATCAATTCTTGCAATTTTCATTTCATGAACTTGTCCTTGGATAAATGAATGTAACCTCCCAGACATGAATGGTCACATCTTAATTCCACCAAAACTGACAGAGGATGAGTGTCTGTTTATTTTGATGTACACCTGCGTGCCTTTAATTAATATAAATTTGAAATCAGTTGACATTTTTCTAAGTGTCCAAGAACTTTTTTTGCCGAGTTTATAACCATGGTGCAATTACGCATGAAACAAATTTCCAATTTGGTCAGCTTAATGTTATATCAATTAACTGCCCATGCACATACAACTTGCCAACCACATTATTAGCAGCAATTTTAAAGATTGCTCTGTGGCACAACCATGACAATCGCTGCTCATACTTAGGATTGTCTGGGCACAACCATAACAATCAATGCCATACAAATTGGCCAACCACATTAATTAGCAGTCATTTTAAAATTGTCTGGTACAACATGACAATCGCTGCTCATACTTAGCTGTCTGGGCACAACCATACATCAATGCCATACCACTTTCAGATTTCCGCGCACATGATTCACTGGAGTCCCGTGCTCTCTTGCGGGGAATCCCATGTTTGACGGAGAAAACGTTTTTCATCCACAATTAGTTGTCACGCAGAAACCCATCATTAACCCCTGCACCAATACCTCTGAAATGTACAGCAACAGTCTATCCCTTTCTTGTCATCTTCGGTTTCATATCGGTGGGTTGCACTCACTCTGCACGTTTCACCATTCACTTCTGTTTACGTTGCACTGCGCTATAGTCTAGGTTTCCAAATACTTTGTGGAAACTTATCTTCAGTTGTAACGTGCTTTTAGTTATCATGTTCTAACAGTAGACACAGCTTAGTTATAGGCCTGGTTAAACTTGTGGACTTGGTCTGGATCTTTGCACTGCGTACATAGCCTCGACTGTCTTCATAGATGCGTTCGACTTTCCCATGAGCCAGGAGTTCCTATGTGAATGTTGGTCAGCGATCACTACAATGTCCCACTTCATAGTCCTTTCTGGATACAACCATTTCTGTCGACATTGTAGAGTTGGCAGATATTCTCGCACCCAACTCTTCCAAAATAAATCTGCAAGGCACTGGCACTGGCGCCATCTTTTGTCTTACGTACTTGTCTCTTTTCCGTAACTTCCTGGAGGATATGCTCATGGTTTCTTGGTTGCAGAGTGATTTGGTGTGATTACATTAGATCGCTTGGACTTCAGATACTCTAGTTAGTGGTCTACTGTTTAGAGTGTTTTCCACTTCACACATCAGAGTCCGGGAGTTGCTCTTCTGATCAGCTACTTTCACATGTTGCTCTCGAAGATAGATTGCAGGATCTGTCGGACACTTCTGATCATACGTTCCACACACCACATGGTGTGAAGCGGCAGGAGGGTTATATTTCCATTTTATACCTCTATTTGCTGCCCATTTGTGAAGAACTTGTGGATCCTAACTCTTGTACAGCTTGTCGAAGCTCACGTCTGTTCCACATAATTGGGCCATTGTCGAGGTTGATCGCCTTCACTGACCTCGGCGACATACAAATCGTCGAGAGTATTACACTGAACTCGTAATCCATACTTTCGGCAATGTTCCAAGTGCACTGCTCTACTATTCATACATGTGAATATGACTCCGTATCTTTTCTTCACACTACGCCCTTGCTTTTTCGAAGGGTCCGAAGAAGTCCGCTCCTGTGTATGTGAATGGGGGTCACACCCCTGCCTCCGCCACCCCCCCAGAGGAGGGGGAGGGGCTTCCCCCCCTCGCTTTACACGAGATGCAGGTAACATCCCGCCATCTTCTGAGTAACTGGTTTGGCTTGATTCTTCTTGCCTACTGTGCACTGTTTTCTAATCATTTTTCACAGCTACACCACCTTGGATGATCCAGTACTTTTTCTCAATTCACTCATTACATGGTTTTTCCTTGATGATTGCAGATCTGGTGTGTATGTCTGATGATCAGGCTTGTAACATGATGATTTTCCCTAAGATCCATTGATGTTTTGCATCTTCTGGAATTCTGCATTTCTCAACGACCACACGACTTTCATATACCATTGCTTAGTAGCAGGATCTAAATGGATCAAGGCCCTGCTTTTGCTGACTTTCTCCTCCTGTTTTGTGGCTTCCATGTTTGCTTCTATCATGTGAACAATCATCTGAATGGTTGATGCTGGATTTTCAGCCTTCTCTAGACCACTGACTTCTTCTGGATACGATTTTCTTTGAACAATTTGATGATAGCTTCTTCTGCTTGATTGATTTCATCAACTGTCAGGGACTTTGATTCTTCTTTGGACTGTTTTGTCCTCTCGCCTTCCGAAGCACAATCTTCTAGTCGCAACCACAAGCCCTACGGGGGGGGGGGGGGGGGGGGGGGGGTGGGTCGGGGGGGGGAGGCGGGGGGGTCTCTTCTAAGACGAGTCCAACTGTAAAAATAATCACTCAGAGTTGACACCCTGTCTATTTGCTCAGTAGACTTCTCTGGAATCACTGCATTGCTTGAATGATTCCCTTTGTGCATTTGATCTCTTGAGCCTGTTGTTTTCGTCTTTCTCTTGTCTGATTCTAAAGATTCATCAGATTTCTTCTTCTTTGTTGTGGACAAGTGGCCCACTCTGTTTTCATGTTCCTAAAATTTTGGTCCTTGAATCACTTCGGTCTTCAGCAAATTGGGTCATAGTCAATCCTTAGATGCCGTCCGTCAGCTGTGTTCTTGGCAGATCTATGTAATTCCACTTGTGATGGATGGGATCCTTATGATCACTTCTAAACGGTTTGCTACTAGGTTCGAAACCGTGGGTCTTCTCGTTGTTGATGTACCTGAGCACCGTTTGACTATCGGTCCAATAGTGCACTTCATCTACTGGAACTTCTATTTCTTCATCAGCATGGTGTTGACCCGAACTGCTACAGTAGCTGCTGTCGGCTCTAATCTTGGGATCGTAACTGGTTTCACGGGTGCTACGCTTGCCTGTGATGTCAGGAAACTGCAGTGGACCTTCTCTTCTAAGCTGTTCAAGTTCTGATGTAACTCACTATGCCATATCCATTCTCATCGCATCGGCAAAGGTGAATCTGCTCTCTTTGTGGGTCTTGGGAATCCATCGGCTTGTAACATCTACTGACCTTCAGTGTCCCTTTATCATGCTAACTCCTTCACCATTTTCCCCATTCTTGTCTGTGCTGGGCAGGAATCTCTTCATCCCAACCTAATTTCTCTCTACATAGTTTTTTGTAAGGAATCCTTGCTCTCAAGATGACGTGTGCTGTAAAACCAAGATGATCATACACACACTCATCACGGATAGTATGTTTCTTCTTGTAGGTTCTTACTGACTCATTCACTGCAAGCCAGTGTATCTTCTTCCACACAATCCACTTACCCGATGCTCTTTCCATTGGGAAAGGTATCACTGTCAAGCTCTAGACTTTTCACTTTGCACGGTCTGATCTTGGAATTGACTCAAGTACCTTACGACTGTTGCTGAGCCGCTTAGTCAAGTTGAAACCTCCTTGCATGATCTGCTTCCTGACGTCCTTTTTCTATTTCATACCTTTTCTCGGATCAGTTGACTTCGCAGATCATCGACATAAAAGTCATTCAGAATTGTGTCGGTCACCTCAATCCCATGTTTCTCTGTAGCATCCACTGCTGTTTTTCTCAGAGCGAAATTCGCATACAACTCGGCGATGAGACTGCACCGAATACATGGACGCACATTCTGTAGTCCTTGTGGCTGCTTACTGAGATCTCCATTTGGCCACCATATGTACCTCAACATAGCACGGTCGCCCGTCAACTCCACTGGTAGAACATAGATTGTCCGCCATGACAGCAATCTTCTCTTGTCTCCAACGTCACAATAAACCCATTAGTCTATTCATCATGTCAGGGCCTTGAAGCAGTTGCTGGTTGAGAGACTTTTCCTTCAAAGGTCTGGCATGTGAATACAACTCTCCCTTTTTCAGGTTTCTTGGGGTTGCATACAATAGAGGTATGGAATGTACATATCTGCAATCTTTTCTGTTGCTTTCCTGTGTCTGGTATCTTCTCTGCATATCCATTTTCTCAAGTGATACCCATGAACTCTGTGTAGTCCTTTTTCAATTATCTCATTTTTTCAGCATCCTCTTCTTCAAAGCTTCTGCATAGGACATTGCCTCCATATAATTGTTGGGCATGAATTGAGTGCTGTCCTGAATGGTAGTCTTGTCTGGTAGTGTCCATCAACCTTTGTGATAGATTCCTCCATTTATTTGAAGAAATTTCTTGTCTTCTATGGACGTGTTTGGACTTCATCACCTCCTCGCATTGATTCTCTATTCATATACCTTTGAATAGCTCTTAAAGTTTTCTGTGGCTGGATTGAATGCTAGTGCGTCTTCTCACATTTGCTGAAGTGTACAGCTACTGCTTATTGGTATTACGCCGAGATCAAACACAATAAATAATCCCCGCCAAGTGGAGACGACTGCATACGGTCTTCCATTTTCCTGTAGCATTTGTCAATTGATGACTTGCAGCGGCACATTACTTCCAATCATGAGTGTGACTCGAGGGATACAAATCTTCTTGTTCTTGGAGAGATCTGGTAGTCTGATGTCTTTTATTGTTTCCTTTGCTTAAGTCTTCTTGTCGTGGAATATCCTTGTCCTGTTACTGTCCTGTTCATTCTTCATGTAAGACCTCATGCGTAATTCCAGAAAGTGTTGCCACTGAGATCTCCTATCTGAAATTTGTCTTGAATAACTTTGGTATCCATGGTTTCTTCAGAATTCAGGTTTTCAGGAAGTGTTGTTTTCCTAGTTCTGGCGTGAAGTTTTCTGCTAAGTTCTTTCTGCCACAAAGATGCCCCACAGCCATTATCCAAAAATGCGTACGTTTCTATGTATTGGTTTCCAGTGGTTGTCTTTACTAATACTGGTACAATGGCCATAAGTGGTCCACTGGACTCATTGTTGGTGTTGACACACCTGATGTTCACTTGTGGTACTGTTTTCTTGCTTTCATTTATTGTCCCTGCGTGTGTTTTCTTCTCGCTTAGGATCGTGTAACACAGTTGGGTGCCGTCGATTACATTTTTTCACATGTTCTGGAGACCTGCCATTGCCTTCCGGGTGTGTCCCTGCCGGTGTGAACCACTGCGGGGGAGGGGGGGGGGGGGGGCCCGAGGGAGGCTAACAGTTGTTCGAAAGGGCGGTTTGTTCTACAGAATTGAGATTTCTCTTCTTGGTTTAAGGCTGTGAACGTTCTACATTCCAAAATCACGTGTTTGGTGTCAGGGCCACAGAATACATGTTTTCCTGTGTTAGCTGTTCTGGTTTTGAGAAGATCCTGGTTTAGGCTTCTGTATCCTTCTCTTGCCCTTTCACTGTGGACATTTTTCTGTGATACTGAAGTTGCATATACTTGTCGTTTGAGACTCCTCTGTTTGTTTTGAGCTACTCGTTTCTGGTAACCCAGTCCTCTTGGGTCGTTTTCATTTCTTGATATCTTTGAAATAAACTGTTCAAAATCTTCAATTGTTGGGGATCTCTGCGGTCGTCTCTACACCTGCCCACTTTCTCTATCGCACCACTGTTGTATTCCATGGTTAATTTCTGCCACCATCTTTTGAATTCCTTACTATCCTATATGTAGGTCAGGAATTAGTTTTCCTTTGCTTGGCAGCAATTGCTCATAAATATGGCAAATTTCGCGCAGTGCTTCCTTGTCACCCATTTTGCAACTGAGGCATTTTTTAGCCTGTTTTCTGTAGCATTTGCTATGACAACTGGATTTCCATAGTCCCCTCTTTAGTAGGCCTATAGCAGTATCATATGCTTCACTTGGGTCTTCCAATAGTGTGCAGTCTTCAATAAGCTGATTTGGCTTTCTCCTCTATGTACTTTAAGAGTAGCTTCTAATCTTCTAGTCTGGTTATTGGTGCCCGCTTTCTACTAAGAGTTTGAAGTTCCTGAAGAAAGATGATACTTCAGCATGTCACGTCCATCAAAATACTCTAAGTCTGGAGTTGGCAAGAATGATTCTTTGGATAAACACCAGCTTGTATCTAATAGTGCCACCCGCGTCTGACTTGTATGTTGTTTTTGTGACGGGCTTTCACTAGCAGTCTCCTTGGAACAGATCTGATGACGGGCTCCACTAGCAAGTCTCCTTGGAGCAGTTTCTGATGGCGGGCTCTCTCCTACAGCTCCTTGGAAACAGTTTCCTTGTCTTTCTCACTCTGGTGATTTCACACCGATGTCACTGTGGACTGCCTTTGTCATGATTGCTTTTATGAGTACTATTGCTCATGCTCTTAGGTGCTTCAAATTTTGTGTACGGTTGCATTTGTCATCTCTGTATGTCTAACTCTGATCTTTGGTTTCTCGTTGCACTTTGGTTTGGTGACTCAGACCACTCTACCTGTGGTTCCTGGTTATCTCACATGATGATATGTACCACATTTTGACTCAGAAATGTCAGAGAATGCTCCACGGGGCATGTAATCATCAATAGGAGCTTGCAGTATTCGGGTCTGCTTTCGCGCTTCATATTCAGCATTGAGATTGGTTTCCATTTCAGCTGTTCACTTCTGTTTTCCTCCTCATGTTTCATTAATAGTTTGCTGTAATTTCAATATAACTGGTGTTTCTTGTGTTTTATTTCCATTTTGCTCTTTTAGTTTTCAGCTACTTTTGCGGCTAGTTCTATTTCTCGAATCATGCCTTTTTTATTTGAAACTTGTTGAGCTCGCAGCTGGACCCACCCCACCTTGTGAAACATTTGATGCACTGTCTAAACTGCTAATCCATTCATATCTTCGGGCATATTTCTTCTTCATTTAGCTCTCTTTTACGCTGCACCTGAGCAGCTCTCTCCTTGGCAATGCACAAATCTTCTTCTGATTTTCTAACCACATCTTCCATATCTTGAATGTTTCTTCATTCACTTGTGTTGATGTTGTGGTTGTTGATTCCACAGTTGTTGTATCATCACCTCATCCTTAGCGTATCGCCAGGTGGGGGCAGAGGGGGCAGAGTGCCCCCTCTGACGATTTCTTGCGGCGAAATCGGGAAATAAAACACTGATATGTATGTAAATCGCCCCTTTTCTGATTATTTTGCAATACGATCGGAACTTTTTGCGTGTGATCGGGACATTTGTTGCACCCACCGGAAATTGCCCCCTCAGAACCACCGGCTGGCTACGCGCCTGATCACCTCATCTGAATTTTTTAATGATTCTTGTCCACCTCTTTCACCAGTTTTGTTTCCTGTGTCTAATGATAACCTTACTTGCAGTTGCACCATAGAAGTGAGATGGGTTTGCTCTGATACTTGGCTTCTGAATTAACGTAGAGCGATCCTTTTCTTCAGCCTGTAATGCTCTCAATTGTGTCACCAAAGCACTGTATTTGCTGGTAGGAATTATCTTGGATATGGTCCTTTTGCCACAGTTCCTGTTGAACATCTCTTGATGCCATACTGTACTACTACTATACCTAGTGCCTTATGCCTATGCAGTATTCTCCTTTCAATGGTTGACATTAGAATATTTGGGTTTAGGCCTATCTAGAAATTTTATTTACTTCATGAACCAGAAATTTACTACCGGTACTCTGTGTTGAATTTTACTTAGGCGTGATGCTAGTAAGTGCCACACTCCGGCCCCGATAGCTTCTCGGTAAGCCAGTACAAATGTAGAGCCACAGGCTGGACAAGCACCCATAGTCACTGGAAAAATTATTCCACAGGTTAACTTCAAATATTCTGTAATTCACAGAAATATTGCTATTTCTAGGCGTACCGTAAACCAAATATTTGCCCTTTTATTTTTTGTTTGTTACTAGGCAGGGTTTTTTTCTTGTGTTGTGGCTTGACATCCGATCCTCCCGCCGCCACTCGTTAACCGGCACTAATGTCGCCACAGGCTGGACCTAGTAACCAACTCTACTTTAGACTATGTAGGCAAATTATATATTTTGGAAATACCACAGCAGCCTTACTTTGTGTAAGCTTGAAATTCTATTCCGTTTCATGAATTTCTTATTTCGTTTCATGAATTTCCTTAATGTTGCCATCAGCTCGTCCTGCACCGTCTTGTAAGTGCAAATTCACTTTTCATGCAGTTCTGCTATGCTGCCCTCTATCGACGGTCACGAATTTACGACGGATTCACTACTTTTGTTGAAGATTCGAATTAAAAGCTTACGTTCAAATATTTTTCCTCTTACGAAAGGTCTTTTACTTTAATGTGACTCCGAAGTCTACATTATGACTCTCCACAGACTGCGTGGTTACGCAAACACCTCATTTGGAACTTTCTGATCGTTTGATTGACCTAAACGAGTCACGGAATACCCATCGTAACGAATCGTCTGCTCGGTGAAACTTGAAGACTTCGATGAAACACACGTTCACTCAGCCAGATATTTACAGCAAAACAAATGATTTAATACAACTTTTGTATACCTGAATTCACAACTTCGTCTTCTTCAGTCTTGATATGTTATGTTTGACTCAATTATGGAATAAACGCACTTTATGAAGTGTTGAAGTGTTGGTAAAAAGACGTAACGCAAGCTAAACTTTCAAGGGGGAGGCCATCTTGGAGAGTGTTCGATTACCCATAATTCATAGCACACGCCAGAACCAAGCAAACCACGAGAGGGCGCAAATTCACCTTTCCGACAATTCGGTAATAAACAATAGCCGTTGCAAAACAATAATCTTTGGACATTACACCAAACGTCGGACAAACACTTGGCGAACGCAGCTATGAACCCCTGACCGTTATTATATTTTCGCGTAATATTCCGTTCTTTTGTAAATTCCACTTATTTTTAATTAAAAATATGAACGATGAAAATGTTTTTACCTATAAAATGTGTTAAATACCGTCATAAGTAACGTCATTAACAAATGCAACAATCTTATTTTCGCTAAAAAAATCATTTTTAAAAAGATAGTTTAAAAACAGACCTCGGTCCTCGTACCGCGAGTGTCGCCCGCCGTCGCGGTTAGTGATGATAGGCCTAACATGACCTTTGACCTGATATGTGACCTTTGACCTCAGCAATGAGGGATTCCCATGTTTGCACCTGTGATTCAAGTTGGGGGGGGGGGGGGTTCCAATGAACTTCAACTTTTCAAATGAGGTCAATTTTACATTTTCAGCCTATTTACAACTTGACATCTGACCTTTGACCGTGTTGTGCGACCTTTGACCTCATCCGCAAATGAGGGATCCCATGTTGCACCTAGGATTCAAGTTTTGGTTCCAATTGAACTTCAAATTTCCAATGAGGCATCAATTTTACATTTTCAGCCTAGTTTACAACTTGACCTCACATGACCTGTGACCATGTTATAACACCTTTGACCTCATCAGCAATGAGGGATCCCATTGTTTGCACCTATGATTCAAGTTTGTGTTCCAATTGAACTTCACCTTTTCAAATGAGGTCAATTTTACAATTTTCAGCCTATTTTACAACTTGCCCTCCATGACCTTTGTCCTTTGTTATGCGAACCTTTGACTTAACCCCAAATGAGGGATCCCATGTTGCACCTATATTCAAGTTTGGTCCAATTTGAAACTTATCACTTTTCAAATGAGGCCAATTTTAACATTTTCCGCCTATTTTACACTTGACCTCACATGACCTTGACCTTTGCATTGCCTTTGACCTCATCCAAAAGTGGGGGATGCAATGTTGGACTGTGATCCAAATTTGTTTAAATACCCATCAAAGGTATGAGGATATTACAGGCAAATGTTCCCTTTTTCACAACAGACAATCAACACAACAACACAGACAACCACAGACTACAACAACAGTGGAACAAAGTGATCCTATGCGTCTTCCTGCCTTTGGGCATGCGACACAAAACTCTTTTTCCTCCTTTTTGTATTATATTTAATTTAATTTAAAAAAGTAGTACACATATATATTGAATTTTAGCATCTGCTCTCATCAGTAAAGTCATGTAGGGTATATTCACGCTGCTTTTCGCCGAACGTTTGCAAATCTCTTGCAAATGTTTGGCAAACATTTGTAGTCAAACACCATACAAACCTAAGATACGAACGTCATCCCAATGTTTATTACAACGTTTGTAACACATATTCGCTTGCGAACGTTGAGATAGATGTTTGGTATCAATGCATTAATGGGGGTTTTTGAAAACTGTTTTCCAATCGTTAATCAATGTTCTTTCATATATTAGCTGCAATACGTTTTTTAAATCATTATACAAAATTAGGGTTTTTTGTTTTATAAATGACGTATTTCGAAACGTTTTCCTATTGACATAATCGATGTTTTTACTAATGATGTTATATATTCTTACTTTAAAAAGTTTCTTTGCTTCTATTTTTCAGTCGTTTATGTTCATATGTCATAAAATTTTTAGAATCACGTATGCTTGTTCGAACGTTTTTCATATGGGCGTTTTTTTTGTTTTTGTTGTTTGTTTTTAGGGCTTCTCTTTTTGGTTTTTTTAATATTACACTCTATTACACATTCTTGG
Organism: Ophioderma brevispina; assembly: GCA_023653785.1. Lineage (NCBI taxonomy): Eukaryota > Metazoa > Echinodermata > Ophiuroidea > Amphilepidida > Ophiodermatidae > Ophioderma > Ophioderma brevispina. Next base: position 5,902 of record JAMKCH010034554.1, on the reverse strand, counting down.
TTCCCTGCTTCGTCACCTGGTTTACAACTGTGGCGTTCTTGCCGCTCTCAACTTCTTCCATAGAATGGTCGACAATCATGAAGAGTTTGTAGGCCTCCCTAATTCTCTGTCCGTGCAAGCTTTTAGAACGTTCTGCGTGAACGTTCGAGCCTGTCCTCTGCTTGTTGTTCAAAGCAGGGACTTTCTTCATGAGCAAAATATAGTTGGCCGTGGCAATCATATTTTGTTTTTTTTCGAGTCACTCATGCAGTGGCTGTTACTATAGGCGTTCCACCTTAGTTTAAAACAGTTTGCCCTTTATATTTCATATCTTTTAAGTTCTTTTTCGTCTCAAGAAACCTGAAATGTGCGTTTGTTTAAACAATTTTCTCTTTGGTCAGTTAATTCAATATTTAATCAATAAAATTAACTTTACTTCATGCATTTTCCTTCAGGGGTCAATCCTCCAATCGAGGAAAAATCACATCCTGTTTCCTTGTGTTTATATCCCAAGCACAAAAAATACAACACAGATTGCAGAAAAAAATAAGAATACAAATAATGATTTAAAGTCAGAAAGACAAAAAAGGTGAGAAATAACATGATAATGGGTTTTTTGAAAGAACGAAAAAATTGTCTGAAAGAAAAAAATGAAGCTTCAGAAAGACCATGAATTTAAAAGGAAGCAACGAGGTGGACAATGCGAAAGACAAAAATGAGGTGAAAGAAAGAATGGTTTTCTTTTATCTGCCTAACTCTTAGCCATGGCCCATAATGCATAGAGCACACGAGACGAAAATACTGAGTTCTAAACATGCTAACGTGAAATTAAATGACCAAGACGAAATAGCTTTGTCATGTTTGTCACGTGCAATCAAACGATGGGTCGTGTATACGACGGAATACTGATTTTGATGAAAATGCACTAAAATCAAGTTAATTTCATTGATTCAAATTTATGACATATAATGACCACAGACGAATTGTTTTAAACACACGCACATTTCACTTCTTGGAAGAAAAAACACAACGAGTAAAAAGGTTTTAACTAAGTTTGGAAACCTACAATTGCAGATTGGCTGCCGTTGAGCTGGTGTAGTTCGCTGCCTGGTGGTGCAGGTCTCGAAGATGGCTGTATTTTGATTTTGCAGATCCAAGCTTCTCTCCGGTATGGGTGGATAGACTCGTAGCATGCATGAGGTTGAGAGGGCGGAACACGGTGAAAATTCATGTTTGACGATGGCGAGCAGAGAGGAGTGATGCGCGATGCAGTTTCGAATGTTTTATTTTTGAGAGCGAAATCTCTCTGCGCTTTGGTGAAGTCGGCGGTCGGGCGCGCGTGCTTGCTACTTAGTCGCAGACATGGGCGACCGCGTGTGACAAAATTAATCAATGCATAGCAAATAGTCATTTTACAGATATTGTAGAAAAAGAAGTCGGAAAGATCTTAAGCGACAATCCAAAGGTTATCGAAAAAATAAGATTCCATCTCATTGTTTTTACTCTAATTCGATTTATGGATAGAGTACTAAACATATTTTATAGTTGGAAAGGCCGACATTCATTACGTCCGATACTTTTCTTAAAATTAAATAATTTCTCAAAATCAGATCTTTTTTCTGCCCAAAAATGTCAGAAATCACGTAATTTTGCTAAAACAGACTCCATTATAGTAGTAGTTCTCCCGGAAGGGGGGGGGGCTTTGTATTCAAAGGTTATATGGTGCATAAACAAAAAAAAACGTACAAAGGGTCTTTTTCCAGCAGGCGAATGTACCCACTTACCATGATTAGGATGTTAAAAACGGCAAAATTGGAAAAGGGTACATTTTTTTTCTTAATCCCGAAATTGATTTACGTTTTAGGTATTTAAAACTCACATTAACAGAGATCAATCATCAAACTTCTCTTAATTCCTTAGATTTATTTTAAGTGTAAGGAGACTGAAATCAGTACAAAACCGCTTGGATTTTAAAACCATTCCTTTAGATTCAAAAATAAATCTTTAATTTTAGAAACGGTTTTAACTCGGTTTAAGTTTATTTTACAAATCAAAAGGACTATTTTAAATAAGACTTTTTATACATAGATTTAAATTTTTATAGTCCAAAAAAGGTTTTGTCACTTAATTTCAGCCTCATTAGAAATACCTGTTTAGGGTGCATTTGTGGAAGTCCATGTTCACACATCATAACCCACCCGTAGATTTTGGGAAGACATTCTCCACAAGAAAATTTACGCTGGTCATTAATGTTCCTGATTAGGCACGGTCCTTCGGAAGGAGACCTGTATACGATCTCGATAATATAGATTAGATAGTATATATGATAGAGAAGAGAGAGAGATATAGGAGACGAGAGAGATGATATAGATAGATATAGATATAGATATGAGAATTTGATATATATATATAACCAAAAACGTTAAATTTGTACAACTTCTAAAATACGTCATTAATATGCTTTTGAAAACCCTTTCTGAAAGAGACAAATGAAAGATCTTATATATGAAACTGTGTAAAAGAAATAAATACTATACTGTGTTTGGTAATTACCAAAAGAAATAATACAATAATTAGAAAATTATAAGACTTCAAAAATGTTTTAAATAATATAACAAAACTCATTATTTAAACGTTTACAAAAAGAAAACATAATGTAATTTTTTTTTTTTTTTTTTTAATTTTATTATTTTATTTGTTTGCATAAATTTATAAGTTTTCAAAAATCAAACGTTGTTTTAATATTATTTGCAATATGTTTTTAAACAAATGTTTGGCAGACGCTCACTGTCGCTAGTGTTTGTCAAACGTTTGCGCAAACATCAGTCCCAACATTTGCGATCACCAAACGTCGGACAAACACTTGGCGAACGCAGCTATGTAGTGGATAAGGTTTAGGACTTGTAATCTTAAGGCCCTGGTTCGAATCTGTATATAAGGTACATGTATTGAGTTTATGCATATGGTGATTAAGTAATTGGTGACATTAGAATGTGTACATTACCATATAAAACAAAGTGTATAGACTGGTTTAAATCTTTATTTCTTCACGTTTTCCCTTTGTTTATTGCCTTTTTTTCTCAAAATCGTTTGCCTGAATATAACTTTTTTGGAAACCACGTGATAACGTAAATACAACGTTTGTATGATGCCATAGCTACAACGTGAAAATTTGGTCAGAGGATTTTAATAACGTTTTAATTCTTATTCTTAAACAGCTGTGAAAATGTAAGCAATTTCATTGGTTGATGCCCGGGTTTAATTCGTTTAATTGAACCCAGGTAGTACGCGCTGCGTATTGAAGTTATTTTTAGGTTGAAGCGCTCGCGTCATATCGCGTTTTGCTACTTTCGCGCTTGCCTGTCTACGTTGCGTCTCGTTGCGTATGATCGTTGCGTTCAACGGGTTGTTTGATTGTTGTCACTGGGTGGAGGCAGTCCTTTCTTTTTGTATTTAAGCCGTAAAGCATCGCGAAATTGGGTTAAAGATGACCTTAAATGATAAAGCTGTTTAAGAATGAGAATAAAGGTATGATTTTGGGAACCGGTACTCTCTTTACGACGAATTGAACCCAAGGCGATACCATTATTTTAAGTGGAAGAACGAGGCCGGAGGCCGAGTTCTTCCAGTTCTTCCCAAGGCGATACCATTATTTTAAGTGGAAGAACGAGGCCGGAGGCCGAGTTCTTCCACGCAAAAATAATGGTGTCGCCGGGTTCAATTCGTCGTAAAGAGAGTACCGGTTCCCAAAATCATACCTTTATTCTCATTCTTAAACAGCTAGCAGCTTTATCATTTAAGGTCATCTTTAGCCATAGAAATAGACCTGTCTTTAACCCAATTTAGCGATGCTTTACAGCTTAAATTCAACAAGAAAGGACTGCCATCACCCAGTGAAAACAATCGAACAACCCGCTGAACGCAACGATCATACGCAACGAGACGCAACGCTGGCAGGCGCGCGCGAAAGTAGCAAAACGCGGTATGACACGACCTAAAAAATAACTTCAACCTAAAAAATAACTTCAATACGCAGCCAGCGCGTACTACCTGGGTTCAATTAAACGTATTGAACCCGGGCATCAGCCAATGAAATTGCTTACATTTTCACAGCTATTTAAGAATTTTAAATAACAGAAAAAGTAGAACCGTGACCCCTAATTTTTTCTTTAGTAATCGAAAGATTAAATGTGCAACTTTTATCAAATTTTCAAAAAAAGTTATCGAGCCGATTTTTTGTAACAATTCAAAACATGTATCAAAAAAGTGAATTTTCCATAGACTTGTGTACAAATTTTAGGCTAAAAAAGCTTAAAAACAGGTCTTTTGGATGACGTGTTTCTCAAAAACTAGTACCGTGACCCCATTTTTTTATTTTTGATATTTGATTCATATCGATGAAAGCATGTTTACACGAAATCTTGGGGAAACTGTTCAGTAGATTCTATCATGGACCATCCACCTTAAAAGATCTTTGCTTGCGTTTATACCCCGGTTATTCAATACCCCGATTATTCAATAATCTTCACGCTTTATTACCTATTATAAAATTACAATTTGGAAGCAGAAAAATGTAAATAAACAGTGGCTAGATAATAATACTACACATTTTGAAAAAGGTAGTATTTATACGCTGACCGTTGTTATAATTTCCGTAATATTACATTCTTTTGTAACTTACTTGTTTTTAATGTAAGAATATGAACTATGAAAATCGTGTTACCAATAAAATGTGTTAAATAACGTTATAAGTAACGTCATTAAAAATGCAAAATCTTATTTTCCCTATCATTTTCAGGCCTTGTCTTTTGAGGCGTGGGAGTGCGAAAGCACACCATCACACACCTAAAATGGTCTTGAGGTGTGCGATTTTCAGCACACCTAAATCTGGTAAAATAATACACAATTTGATACAAAATGTACACCTACAGCACACCTGACTCATCTTCAGAAGTGCTTTTTTAGCACAGTAGGCAGTTTTAAAAACTCTTTTCCTCCTTTTTGTATTATAATTTGAAAAAAAGTAGTACACACATAAATATATTTAATTTTAGCATCCGTTGTCAGTAATGTCATGTAGTGTAGTGGATAAGGTTTAGGACTTGTAATTTTAAGGCCCAGGTTCGAATCTATGTAAGGTACATGTATTAAGTTTATTCATATGATGATTAAGAGGGTTTGGGTCATATATACTTCCCGCCATAATTTTCCTTTCAAACTTCACATAAATATGGTTTCATCGATATGAACGAAAAATTCAAGAAAAAAACTGGGGGTCACCGATGCCACTTTTGAGTTAAAACCATTACAAAATACACATTTTTCGCCAAAATTAACTACATAAGTCTATGGAAAAATCATTTTTTCGATGACATTTTTGGTTATAGCTAAAAATTTAGCCATAATTTTATTGTGATTTTAAGTTGCGCACTCATGTCAGCTTTCTAATAAAACAATAAAAACATGGGGTCACCGAGGTCCCTTTTGAGAAATTCACGCGAAAATCCTTATTTTTCTTGAAAAAATGAACCCCTGCGACATCTTAGTGCGTATAGCGCCGACAAAAAACACAGAATAATACGCAACGTGCTGAGCGAGTATCTCTGAGTGTTGCGTGGCCAGCGCGTATCGACCACCCCAGCAATCACCTCTGTGCTACATGATCACATATAGGACTACGGCGGTACGGTAAGTACGTATAGCCTATTTCTAAAATTGAAAACGTAAATTAAAACCAGCGTTTGAAAATTCTCAAGACTGGAATAATACCGAAATGCATTGTGGGAAAAGGGATGCGGCCCGTAGCGATTGCGTGTTCACTTTTCCGTGTTTGCGAGCACCGAAGTACCCGACAAAAACGTTCAATTTTCTCGCTAGGTTCTATAGGTTCAGACCCAATTACGGTACATATTTAAAACAAAAC
>JAMKCH010034553.1:0-14922 GCA_023653785.1 Ophioderma brevispina | reverse complement strand
GAAATTTGGATTTCCAAATAATCGAAATTAGTTGAATTGGCTGAATTTATACTGGAGAATTTTCTGCTTGAAAGTTGATTTGAGATATGTTCACCCCCCCCCCCCCCCCCCTATGGTAAACTCATGGTGGTTGGTTTACAGAATATACAAACTACAAGACAGTGAGTGATAGAATAGAAAAAAAAACTATCTAAACATGTGTATATACATTAATCTTTCCCTGGAGATGGCAGTGCACGCTAGGTTGAAAAAAAAATGTGGGCGAGCGGCCGGTTTCGAACCGGCGACCTTTCGTATTACATGCAAGACGCTATTCCAACTAAGCTATCAAGGGAGGGTGGTAGAGGAAAGATATCATCTACAGGTGTTGGGTTCGAAAGGCGTCCTTGATTTCTAGCGGATAGCATTGAACTGTATATACTGTAACACCAAATGTGTTTGTTTTTTGTAAGAGTTGTGGTGGTTATTCCTTTTCTCAGTGTTTAAAACATGCTTGGTTTTTGCTTGTGTGCTTTTCTGTTGTAGATGTCAGTTGGATAGAAGTAAATCCACACTGAACAAAAGGACCTTATAGTTTATCAATTTCAACAGATTGTTGTGAAAATTCCCCAAATTCCCGGAAAGAAAGTTTCCTAAAATTCCCATAAATTCCCGTTACTTACCAAAATTTCTGGTGAAATGAAACATTTACGCGCTGAAATTCCCGGGAACTTTTGCAACCCTATCCGTTTTATCGTCCCGAATACCCCGGGCACTTAAATTAATTTAATTACCAAATATTGATTATTTCGCAACAGACATGACAGAAAAGGATGCGTGCGGCGCGGCGTATCCTTTTTACCTAATTACTAGCAGCTAGCAAGGTTTATATTGCCCTCTCACGTTTCACCCGTGAGCCGGGAATGAGCCTAGCCTTGTACATTGTACCCCCCATGACGGTCACTTGTTGTTAGGATAATTATTTGTTGTTATACATGAGGAGACAATCCCCGTCGTGTAAGGAGCACGATCTAACACGATTAGCAGGTTTAATGCCCTCCTCACGTGTACCACCCATGACGGTAATTTTTGTCGAGGAAGTTAATTCTTGTTATACCTGAGTGAACACCTACTCCCCGTGTAAGGAGCACAAAGCCACTCAGATCACGGGATAACGTTTATAGTAATAGCTAGTAATTTTTGTTGTTCCATACCCGAGAGAGTACCCCCTGTAGTGAATGCGGTAAAGCATTTTCAAGAAGAAAGGAAGCTCTAATCAATTGTGGACCTTTTAAAACTTTCGCGGAGCTCGAAATAAAATTTATGTACAGAGGGAATAAAGGATTCCCGCAGGGTGCCGCGTCGGTTTTGCCGCGCCTAGTGACTATGAAAGTAGCCCAATTTGGGGAACCCGCGGCGGCCTTTTTTTAGGAGTGGCAGGCATGTAAAAAGTAGACCAATTGTGCGGGTAAACCGCGTCGTTGGCAACACTGAGGTACACACCACCATTAGAGTGGATACAGCTTCAGTCTGAGGTTTATCACTATGTTACCTTTTTGTGTATAATTTGTGAGATATTCTTATAATCTTGATTTGGTTTGACCAAATTGATCTTAAAGGTGCAACGAGAGATTTCACAAAAGGGTGTCCCTAAAAATATGCAAAATTCTGATTTTTGCACAAATGTATAGCTTTTATAAAAAATGTCACCATGTGAAAGGATTAAGCTGAAAAGTATTTCTTTGGTACAAAATGATGAAATTTCTAATTTGTTTAGGAGCAATACCGAAATTCAGCCTGGTTTATATTGAAATTAAGCAAATGAAATCGCCTTTATTTTCACTTTCAAGGAATTTCTGTAACCAAAGACAAGGAAGGAAAGGAAAGGAATCTTTATTGGGGGTCTTATCTATATGAAATCACTACATATGACAACAATATATGGATAAGGCCCAAAAATCTCTCGTTGTTGCACCTTTAATAGATAGGAGTGAAGGTTGTACTGACAATTTTGAAAGAAAATTGAAATTTGAATGAAATGTAAAGACTAAGCAATTATGTATGATCGGTAGTTATAAACAGACAAGGGGCATGCGAGTGCAAGAGTCGGGAAGAATTTTGTATTGTGCACCATCCAATGAATTCAGCAGCCTCACCGAATAAACTGGTGATGATAATGGTTGGCGAGAAGGCAGAATAATGTAAAACACTTTAATTTCGCAGGCACTTTATTTTGCGAATTGCTGAGAGCCGACATTTTCGCGAGGATTTTAATTCGCGATTCAAAAAGTTTTACTAATACTAAAAGTGTCGGCAAAGTCTGCCGAAATTGACACTCCCTGCTGGTACTTATTTACTACCGATTTCCATGCAAAACTTGTTGATTAAAAGCTTACGAGACTACCTTACAAATTATGTATCCGACACTCACATGGCCAGCAAAACCGTCAGTGTAGATCAGTACTCTGAAAGTTCATTTTTTATCCCCCTGGCTTGAAAAGCAGAAGGGGGAATTATGCTATCAGTCAAGCGTCGGCGGCGGCGTCCAACACACTCTTGTTGGAACGCGATAACTTGAGACCCATAAGGGTTGTGTTTGGGTGTGTAAACTTGGTGGGTGGGGATGAATGCATGCCCATTAATTGAGTAGATTATGGGATTGGCATATGCTAATTAGGTACCTAATTTGCTAATAATGAGTTAATTTGGCGGTATTTTGCCCAAAAAAGCTTTGTGAACAAACTCTCTGAAGATCCATAAGTCATGATTTTGATGATGAAACTTGGTGGAGGGGTGGGAGAAAATGGACTCTCGCGCTGATAGGTTTGTGGCGCATGATATGCTAATTAAATAGTAATTTGGACAGTTTGAAGAAGTGTTTGGACAAGTTGTACTGTAGTGTACTGGATTGCGTCAGCATTGCCGCGCGACCCGAGCCTGTTAGAATTACGATTTAATCTAGGCCAGGGTTGAAAACAAGCTTCTATAAAGCTAAAAAACGGCGCCTGCTTTGTCCGTAATTGGCCAAACAAAAATCAGATGCAAGTACTTAACCGTAACCCTGCACCGACGCAATAGAACCAATGAATCCTTGGTACATGGTCGGAAAATGGCATCTCGTTGCATCTCGGCCGTCAACAACTATTTTGTCGCGGAAAAAAATGACTCTCATTCCACATAATTGCATCTGGGACGTCTTCCCGGAAAAATGACGCGATGCTCCTAGTTGCCACCGGGGACGGTCTTTCCGAACTGACGCAATGTCCTCGTTGCATCTGGGACGTCTTCCGGAAAATGACGCGATTTGCCTCTCGTTGCATCTGGGACGTCTTTCCGGAAAATGATGCGATTTTCCTCGTTGCTCGGGACGTCTTCCGGAAAATGATTTGCGATGCTTTTGATTGCCTCTCGAGACGGTTTGCTCCGCAGACGATTGGAACTTGGCGCCATGCTTCTCATTGAATCGGGACGGTTGCCCCGCGGAGATCAATGTTGTCATTGCATCTGGGACGGTTTCCGGAAAATGACGCCGATGCTTTTCATTGCATCTCGGACGGTTTGCCGCAGAAGATCGAACTTGGCGCAATGTTCTTCACTGCATTCGGGACCGTTTTCCCGCAGAAGATCAACTTGGCGCAAGTTTTCTATTGCATCTGGGGACGTCTTCCGGGAACTGACGCGTTGTTGTCATTGCATCTCGGAATCTTCCCAGAAAAATGGCGCATGGTTTTCATTGCATTGGGCCGTTTCCGGCTTAGATATTGCAAACAAAAGTAGAGCAACAGATTCAGACAAGAAAATTTTGAATGAACCCAATTTGCTTCTTTTTTCAAAGTTAAACATGCACATTGGCCCGGCTACAGAGGGCAACGGCATGTTGGATGGACTTGTATTTTTTTTCAAATTAACATGGCGGATGGCTCCGACTGCAGCAGGGTCGGTATGTGGACTTATTCGTGTTTTTTTTTAAAGTCAACATGACCGTGGTCCTGGTCGGCCCTGTAATAACAACTGTTGGACTCACCAAAAATATTGCCAAGGGACGCCCCGGGGATCAAATAGGAACCGTTTTAGCCCTACCCTATAGCGGACGCTTTCCCGCTAAATTACCAAGGAAGCGGGTCCGCTCGTGAACTAGTCATTTTTTCGCCCCAACAGTGTACATATTGGATCTTGGGTGAGCTCTTGGTAAAGAGCAAACCGGGTAATGTTCCTGTCTTTGCGATTTACTGCCGTGAGCCAGCAGAACAAGCGGTCCGCTCTTGATTTTGTCAGTTTTCACCCTACAGTGTTGTTTACATTTGGATCTTGGGTGATTTCTTGGCAAAGAGCAAGGACCGAGTCATGTTCCTGTCTTTGCGTCTTCACTGCCGTGGGCCAGAACAAGCGATCCGCTCTTGACTTAGTCATCTCAACCTACGTGTTACCAATTGGATATCTAGGGCGAGATTCTTTCTTAGTGACCCACGTCAGACACACATCATCTTAATATTATCGTTCTGGTCCGAGCCAGGTCCCAGCCGCCACAGGATGGCATTTATGACCTCTTGCATGTTACATATTGTATACAACCCAATGTAAACACTACTGAAAGCGTCCTAGTCAAACTCCAGATTTCGGCATACGGCACGCGTCCATTTTTAGCTCTCTCCAGTGGAGAGCCGCCCTCGGTAAAACCACCCACCAGTGGGAAAAAGCCCCGTCTGCTACATACGAAAATGTTGGCGCAAGATGCACTACATAGCAGCGACCAATATGCCAGGGATGGGCCGGCCGGGGATAAACCAGAAAACCCACGGAGCCTACCTATAGTTGCGGAACCAATCGTTCTTTGTTTTTGAGACATACAGAAAAATAAAAAAATTCATTGGACTATTGATATTCTCAACCATAAAACAAATCCCCAATCTATAACTCTCAATTTATGGAGAAAGAAATGAATAAAATGGTAGTTTTTCACAAATTACCCATTTTGGTTCAATTTCTATACTGCCAATCCTCCCTGCTACAAAGTCTAGGGAAGTTGAAAATGCATTATCTGCACTATCTCCAAAATGCGTTTGCGAAAAAAATAAAAATTTGGCACAGATGGTTCTTGCCCAATACAACATTCATTGAGAATTTCACCGAAGATCTGGGCACAAAACGCCGTAGCCGATGTCAACCTTAAGTTGTTTTTACAGTTTATAAATTCCTCCACATAAAACAGCGGTTTTTAAATGCCGTCCTGCAGAGAATCTAGGGACATAATTTGGAGGAGGTGAAAGAATTCTGTTTATCGCGGAAGAAGTCCCTGCGGGAAATCATATTCGGCTTCCCTGGGACAAATTACATTTTTTTCCAGCTCTGGTCATAATAAACAAAATCTGGAAAATGTAAAAAAAAATTTTTTTTTTTCAATTTCTGAGATCTAAGTGTTATTGAATCATGTGTTAAAAACTGCATCAAAAACCCAAGTACCAATTTATTTTAGAGAAGGGGTCCATGTACCCTAAAATCACGTAGAAAAGATAGTTTCCCCGGAGCTTCACCGGATGCTACGCTAAAAATTTGACATTCCTTCAGTGCAATTTTGGATGTTCAGGAAATGGGACTGCTCCTCTGTTACATCTCTTGTACATTGATTTTGAAAAAGACGTTGTTTTTTTGTTGAACATTGTTTTTAAAATAGTTTTTAGAGTTACACAGTCAAGAATATCACGTTATTTTAAATGTGATTTCCTTTTTTCAGTTCTCCAACGAAAGAAAGTGAAGGTTATCGGTTTATAGAGGAGCTAGAAACACTGCAAGGAGCTTGAAAAAACAAACCACTACTGGCTGCTGTGTCCAGGCGTATGCGACAGCTGGAGTCCGAGACACAGGTCCTTGTTGATTGGCAGAGAAAAAAAGAGGTCAAAAAGGGGGGGCAAACCTGTAAATGTGAGTGCTAAATGATATTGATAAATTGGGTACCCCTTAGAGGCATAACAGTCCAAATATTCAAGGAGGGTGGTGGTAGTGGGCCCGGGAGAGAATCAGCGATCGCGCGAACGGAAATAACATGTTATGCGCGGATTTTGTCTTCCTGGGTGGATTCCCATATTTGGTGGAAAACAGCAGATTTCGTATTTATTTACCGAAAAAGGCATTTAAACTTCTGTTATTTTTTTTTTAACGACCAAGTACAAGATTGCACGAATAAGACAGTTTGTGATCACATAATTACGCGGCAAGGAAGACAAATACCAGGAGATAAATCCACCCATTGCAGCGATCGAGTCACGGTTTTATTGAACAGGTAATGACTATCTATTTACCTGGGGATGAGGGCTGGGATGGACAACATGTGGATACGTCATAAAGATGAGAGTGAAGGTGCAGTGATGCTGTGATAGAAGTGTTAATTCATCTTGGAATGCAGCATTGAATAGGGTCTAATCCGACATGGTCGGCACTCTTGCGTATCCTACCATCCATAAAATGCGGCAACACAATAGGAGGAAGAAATCCATGATTACAAGATATTAGCTGGTCCCCATATTCTCTGCATGGGAGCGGGATTGAGCTGAAAAAAACTTGCCAATTTGCTTTTACGCGAGAGTTCAACCTCTGCGTGATTGCAAAAAGAAGGGGAAATTCCCCAAGAACGGACAATTCCATAAGTAGTGTGGTTGAAATTCTGATTTTATGACACATTTCAGCTCATGACCACAATATAAACATGACTAAATGATTCACCCACATGTAATTCTCATCAAAAATTTGCAATACCAGTTTAGATTCTAAATTATCATGTTTATTAGCTGTTATTGTATCAAATTTCGCGCCAGGCCACGTCCTGGGCCACGTGCGAAGTGCAGCTGCATGAAGATGGCCATTACGATTATTTCATGATACAAATACATATTTTAGCAATTAAAAAAGCACGTGATTATTGGAATTCAAATCGAGGTTTGTTATTCTTAAATGATTTTTATAAATAATCCGGAAAATACCGTTTGTTTATTTGTGTTTACTTGAAATTGTCAGCCCCAAATTAACATATGAATGGAAACTGTTGTTACTGTAAATGATTGGATTGATCCATTTGAAATGGAAATGGGGGTAAGGGTGGGGTAAGGTAGTTGCTTTATTGTTAAAATAATAAATCGGAAAGAACCATAAAAGCTATAAACAATTGCTTAGAGAGAGGTGTCACTGTGCTGAGATGATTGACCAACTCTTGCGGCAATATTGGGGTTCTTTTATTCGTAGGTTTTCAAATGGTTTAAAGAGGTCGGGTAGGAAATTATCTGGTGGGATCACGGATTATGAGCTCGACAATTTTCCAATATTTCATTTTTTTTAATCGACAAGATCGATTGATTTATTTACCCCCCACTTATGTAGCATGGATCTGGTTGTTACAGGACCCTTAGTTGTGCTAATACCCGATTCGCGCACCATTTCAGCTGGAAAATACTGATTTTTTTGGTCGCGGGAAAAAAAACGAAAAAAAACGGGATTTTGCCGAAAAATCGCGCGCGGGAGAAATTTGGTTTTATAAACGCGGATCTCCCGGGCCCTAGGGGTTGGAACCACCCTCACTACATTGACACAAGCCAAGGGTGATTACAGAATCATGGGTCCAAACAAAAGGTGAGTCCCCCCATGGCGGGAAAAGTGGGGAATTTGGGGAAAGTCCTTCCCGGGAAAATCTTGCATCCTCGCGGGAAAGAGGAGGAGAAGAAAAAGAAATGAGATGACATGAGGAGAAGAGAAAATAAAAATTAAAAGGATAATAAATTGAAGTACGAGTTGTTTTTTTCTCCAAAGAAATAAATAAATGTCGCGTAGGGTTTCCAATTTCTTGTGTTATCTGCCGGCAGGCGGCTCCGTACAGTCAGCCGGCTGGTCTAAACTGCTGTACCGCGTCCGTGGGAAAACATGATGATCTTAAAAAACGGCCGGGAAATTCCCCAAGCCAGTCTAAGGCTCAACTATACAGATTTTCATGACTTTCTTTTAAAAATTTTTGTTTTGTTGTCCAGGACCACAGGAATCACGTTACCCAGTGTAATTTCTGTCACAAATTGCAAATATGTGAAAGATTCTAAACGGAGTTTTAAAACATTTTGGTTGTTTGTGTCAAATATCAACGCGTGGGCCCATGCGTCGGGTGTGGGGTTCGCTGTCGGCCATTCTGTACAGGTTTTTCAAGCTAAAATGATTTTGTTTGTATTTTAGTAATAAAAAACACATGATGATTTATTTGAGTTTCAAAATTTATGTTAGTCCTTTCTGAAATGATTTTAAAAACATAATTCTGACTTAATTTTTTGGTTACTTGAAATTATGTATGAATGGCAAGCTATTGCTCACTTTGTTGTTTGGTTGATCCATTTATACATGGGGCGGAGGTAATGCTTGATTGTAAATAATGAACGGAAAAGAAACACAAAGAGCTATATATGTTGGCGAGAGGTGTGTAGGGCCATGCAATTATGATGACACGCTTGGGGAATAGTGTATTCATTTGCGCATTTAAAGAGGTTCTGGGAGGGAATATAGGTAAGCGACCTTTTTTGTGATCGACAAGATCGATTGATTTATTTACAAGCTTTTACACTTCTGTAACTTTGGATATGGCTGTCTACTAGGACCCTTTAGGTGCATACATGGATTCGGTGAATTTTCAGCGTAATTTTGGAACGGAAAATCCCAATTTTTTTTTTCAGTGTGGAAGAAAACAAGAATTGCCGAAAATCGCATGTTTTGTGCAAAGATGGTTTTCTAAACCCCAATTCCCCAGATCCTTAGGAATCAATTTGGAGGTGAAGAATTTCATTTATGTGGGAAGTGTCCCGGCGGGAAATAATATTCGGTCTTCCCGGGAAATTTACATCTTTTCCAGCCCTGGAGTACCCCACAGCAAAGTAGGCCATGACAACAAAGCAACCTGTTGAAAATTCTGTGGAGTGTGAACCCAGGAGGTGAGAAGATAGTTCAGACCAACGGGGGCAATTTTACACCTGTTTTGCAACCTGTGGGGATACATTTTGCAATTATTATATTTCAATTTTGACCTTTTGTGAAACACAGGAAGAAGTCAATGCACCCACCACATCAGCAGCAGAGGCCGAACGGAAACAGACAAACCAGAGAAGGAAACCCAAGAAAGCAAAAAAGAGTCTGCCACGTGGTGGCAAACTGGGGCAAAACTGCTCGTGCACAAGGGCCAAGGAGGGCAACTGGGGCGAACAAACCAGCCAAAACCAAAGTCAAAAATATCCATGTAAGTGTTTTCCATGGCTTAAAATCCATGTTTTTGTTTTTTAAGGTCATATCTTCTGAAGGCTCAAAGAAATGAAATAATGATGGAAAGGAACTCTTTTGCAGCCAGCACTAAAGAGAAATTTGTGCAATTGATAAACTGATGTTTTTATGTGATAAATTTCACCAAATTTACTGATCAATTTCCACACAATTCCAGATCTTATTGCTCACTACATAGAAAAAAACCCTAAAGATGGATTTGAGTTCTTTATGTAACTACACCCAGGGATACTGGTGATTAATAATAATAATATCATATTATTTGAGTTATTAATTAAAAGCATGAGGCAAAATAGTAACTTGGGAAAGAAAAATGGGCTACACAGCCCAAAACACAATGATGTGGATTCTCCCTGTGCAAAATAAAGTAACCTGCCTTACACAAATAATTATAGCAAAATACATTTGCGATGAAAATATAAGCAACGTGGATATTTAAACATAAGTTAATAAGAAAATGCTCAGCACAGTTAAACCGATTGAGGAAGGACAAGAGCTTTGCTATTAAGTGAGAACATAAGCAGGAAGTGCATATTCTAGTAATTTGCATGGATTAAAACCAACAAGACGTGAGATTTATTTGCAGTTGGAAAATCAACATGTAAAGAAAAGGCAAGATTGGAAGAAAGCGTTTTAATGCCCAAGGAAATTAAAATCATCAACGGACCTGTAGCGTTTATCCACCCAAAAGAGTTAATCCATTTGGCACACTCTTAGATCTAGAGAAATGCCATATAACAGCACATTTAGAGGCATTAAGTGGATTAAGTGGAAGCTTGTTCATGACTGTCCAAGAATACAGTTTATCAAGATCATTTTGGATCTGAACGATCAGTGAGATTCCGATAGAGTCTCACAAGTCAGTGACGTCAGCAAATGA
Source organism: Ophioderma brevispina (assembly GCA_023653785.1). Taxonomy (NCBI): domain Eukaryota; kingdom Metazoa; phylum Echinodermata; class Ophiuroidea; order Amphilepidida; family Ophiodermatidae; genus Ophioderma; species Ophioderma brevispina. The sequence continues at coordinate 4,769 of JAMKCH010034553.1, read as the reverse complement.
AATATAGGAGGAAAGGAAGGCCAATGTTTGAGTATCAGAAAACAAAATAAAAGGAAGAGGGACAGGACCCAGACTGACCCTGTGGAAATGCAGAGGTTGACAAATCGCTTCCAATTCAGAGAAATTCTGGTCCAGATTATAATCATTACTCATTTAGGTGGGTGGTGTTTTTTTTGTGTAGTAGTAAATTAGAATCACCACTACCTATGGGCTGGAGAAGACATTTATTGCCAACTATAAAAATTAGGGATGGGGATGCGCACACCTCACTTAAGTGACAACAAGCTTTGCACAGGTTTGGCCATTACTTTGAATAAACAATTACGCCATCGCAAAAACGAGGTTGCCTGGGGTGGGGGGGTGGGTGCTCATCTTTGTTATCCTGGCTCACCACCAGTCCATGCATGCTTGTGTGCATTAATAACAAAGTTGCGGACATCAAGATCATAGGACCAGTAATCATGAGTCGATCCAAGCTGCAGTCCATAGTTTGCCTCCCTGGGCAAAGGTATAGAACCTATCTCATTTTGCCTCCATTGCCCAAGAAATCTGGGGAGCTGTTATGAGGATATTACAATGTCTTGCATCAAATCTGGTGACTGATCCGATCCTGGACTTTGCCTTGCATACCTAGCAATGTTATGTGAAGGGTCAAAGTAAAGCTGAGAGTAGTTGCGGGTGCGATTTTTTTGTGGCGCATGCCCTAGGCAGGAAGAACATAGGAATCACTTTGTCCACGATTGTTGTCTGTGTGTTGATATGATGATGCTGATGTCTGTTGTAAAAAGGGTAACATTGCAGTATATCAACATCTTTAGGATTTAAAACCAAACTTGGGTTACAGGTGTAACATGGCATCCCCCACTTGTGGATGAGGTCAAAGGTCACATGCCTAAGTCAAAGCGTCAGGTGAGGTCAAGTGTAAAATGGAGGAAAATGTTAAAATTGACCTCAGTCTTTCTTATATGGACGGCATTGCCTAAATATGGATCTTTTTAGGGCAAAAATTGTAAATAAACATTTATCATTGTGTCAAGTTGTAAAATAGGCTGAAAATGTAATAAATTGGACCTCATTTGAAAGTTGAATTCAATTGGAACCAAACTTGAATCATTGAGCAACATTGGATCCCTAATATGTTGATTAGGTCCAACATACACACAGGGTTCAAAGGTCATGTGAGGGTCAATGTTGTAAATGGGCTGAAAATGTAAAATTGGACATCTTTTTTTTTTCTTATAGTGGAGGCCTGCCTTAAATATGGACTCTTGATAGCCAAATTGTAACTAAACATTTTATCATTGTGTTCTGATTTGATTCCAGACATAATAAGGCAGATGGGATGAAATTAAAAAAAAAAATATGCGCTTGGCCGAGTGCTAGTTGAAGCGCAATGATTTTGACGATTTCCTGAAGGCAGCGGAATAATAATAGGCAACAAGCACTTGGAAGCATCTGGAAAAGGCACTATACAAAATGTTGATATTAGGGACTGTTGATTACTGATTAGATGTGTGCAAAAATGTGGGTATAGATTTTCTTGATCCATTGTGAAAAATTTCTTGAAACAAACTCTCTGTTGAGAGATAATTTATTATGTTCACCAGTGCTGTCTAAATGTTGCCCAGTCTACAATCATTCTCAAGTCATTGCTCATAGGAACACATACAAATATTTTGAATTACCTCCATTGTTATTCCTCACAATATCAACAGCAAAAAATACAAGAATATGAATTAACTGAGATTCAGTCGGGGAAGCTGCACCACCTCGGGTACCACGCAATGATGCACCGGACCGCTTCTGGTCTTCGGTAGAGCCCGTACTCGTGCAGAGATAAACAAATGAGAACTTGAAGGACGATGAGGAGCTGTTTGGACCGTAGGACAGTAGTGATGACGGGACTACTACAAGGTGCCAACACTAGGGAAGCATTACTCACTAAGATGGGCTCAGGAAGATTTACAGGCAGAGCAGAAAGAAGGTAGGTAAAATTTGCAAAGGTGCAGGAATTCCTTTCCAACATGGAGATATTGGTGTGCTAATATTAATGGTGGAAGGGTGGTACCATGTACAAGGAAAAGAAGGGAGATCTGTTTCCGTTTATGTTACAATAAGCATAAAGGATTGTGTGGAACCAAACACGCAGGGTTGATGTGCGCATAAAGGGATACACTCGTCTTGAGTAGTGATTTAGGACAGCGGCCTCAGGAAATCAGAGAAGCAAGCAAAAGATGGGTGGGTTAGAGGTAGGGTTAAGGGTTAAATGGGTAGGGTTTAAAATGATTGTGGGGGTTAGGGTTCGGAGTTATGGTTAGATTAGGGGTATATCTTTTGTGTGGCCCTAAGATGAGAGGTAGACGGGTTTTATATATTTAGTGGTGGGTGTTCCAATTATATGACATCCTGTTCTCTACTAGTGCCAAAAAAGGATACTCAACTACACTACCAACTTTTTCATGCAGTAATAGGGGGGGTACCGGGTAAATCTTGGCGGGGGGGGTGAACAATTACATGATTACCTCATATTAGGTAAAAAACCTAATTTTAACACAATTTATGCTAAAAACCCCCTGTATGGCATGACAAAGGGGTCATTGAGTCAACCAAGAAGGCTAAAATGAAGACCCATCGTGCCGGCTCGGACCCTGTATGGTTATTTGTTTTATAAATATGATTAGAATGTTCTTTCTTTCTCCAATCCCCCTATCTACGATCTCTCTTTCTCAATCTTTAGGAAGTAGAATTGGAGATAAAAAGAAGAGCTCTTCCACACTTACAATGGTAAAGATGCAAAGGCATTACTCAAGAAGGCTGAGAGGTGAGTATTACCATTCTGCTGAAAACTTCCTTCTAAAAAAACTTTCCTTCTAAAAAAACTTTCTTTTAAAATTGCTATGAACCTTTCCTTGTGTGATTTGTTTGAATTGAATGTTGCTCTATTATATACATGCATTAAGGTGCGGTTCATACATTTCATCGGCAGATGTCGGCTGACGCGAGTCTTCACACATGCTTTGTGAATGGATATTTGAAAATTGCATTGCGTAAAAGCAGTTTGAAAGGCTAGCGTCTGCAGACGTCTTTTGATGAATTATGAAACCGACTTTACAGTCCAGATGCTTCCTGCTTAACTTAATTCAACAAGTCAGTTAGTTCAGTTTGTTATGATTGTATGGCTTAAAAGATTCATCTCAGCATGTAGGGATGTAGGTCATCCAATTGTATCAGACAGATAGTGGGGTGCGCCATGTGTGGCCTATCAAACATTTTATTTTGTCTGCAGAGGGCAACAAAACGGGATGTTTGGTAGTGAGGTGTCTCTGTGGTAAATTGTAACCCTAAACATATTGCCACTGTTTAACATGCATATATTTTCATGGCACGTGCATCTATGTCAGTGGTAGTGCTCCCACACGTTACTCCCTCACGAGTGGAGTCAAAGGTCATCTGAGGTATTAGAGGTCATGACCCCAAATGGTAAGATTGATCAAATTGCGGGGTGTGTTTACATGTCTATCAATTTTTATAACACTTACGATACATTGGTCCTTGGGGGAGTGTCTCATGTGTTGGTGACCTCATGTGACCTTGGTACCTCGTTTGACCTTATTAATAATATGTCCATTTACAACGTGATATAATCCGCCCTAAGAGACGCTCACAGCGCCGATTGCCCCAACTATGTTATGCCGCCATCAGGAAATTGGCACAATCTTCGCTTCATGTAGGGGCTGGGCTAGCGCACAAACCCTATCAGCACTTAGATATTGTAATATCACCCATGACATTGTCACTTGGGTCACCGAGGCAATTGAGACTAAGTATCTTGCCCAAGGACACCAACACATTGTGCTACGGTGGGGCATGGGAATCACAATTTAATGTGTAATGATCACAAGTCCTGCCATTTTCTATTGGACCATACATGCTCGTTCCGTCCCCATTCACAAACCGCAACAGCAGACGACCATGCATTCAGTGAACGGCGTATTTTTCATTGAGCAAATCTTCTTAGTGCAAATGTGGATCATATTTGTTTTCCATATGCTTGTTATACGGAGCATATACAATATTCAGGTCAAGAAGTCATTAAGGTTCACTTAAAGTTCATTTATATTTTCATCTTTTTATTTTTATGTTGTGTTTTATTTACTGTTCAAGATAATAAATGTTAATTCTCACCTCTCAAGGGAAGATATTACTTATCGCTCATCAGATCATCTCAAGTAACGAGTAGTTTCTGAATGTACCTGAGAAGATTACTTTTACCATTACCATTTTGTAACTTGTGCTATATTTGTTTCTTGCAGAGATGAGGATTCCTGCCCATTTGGCCCCTCACTCAGCGCCTCATCTCCGCACTGGTAGAAGACAAAACATCCAGACAACGCTAGAAGATATAATTCATGGAATTCCACTAATACCAAGGTAAACGGTAAAGTCTGAATGAAGACCCCTGCGTCAGTTCATATTATATGACAGTGGCACTGATCACTAAGTGATGGTCTCTGCCCTGAGTATATGGACCAGACACACAACAAAATGGTATGAGAAAGTCAAAAAATAAAACAAAAATCCTTAATCAAAATGCCACCCTTAAAAAAAACAAAACCCTATCTGTCAGAGAGTAGCATTTTGTAACCTTAGGTCGGTTAGAGTTAAATGGCAACGAGAGTTTCAATATCAGGTGGTCCCTAAAAAAATGGAAAGCACTGATTTTTGCCCTGATGTAAAGCTTTCCATCAAAAAATCCTCATCTGAAAGGA
>JAMKCH010034552.1:0-71935 GCA_023653785.1 Ophioderma brevispina | reverse complement strand
TAACGCATGTTTGGCGTGACCTCCTAATTGACTGCCACGTATAAAAGCATGTAGGGATTCAAAAGATTTGTTTAAGTACACTCGCATGATAGAGAAGGTACAGCGCCAACCTCTACCACCCTGCAATCAATTTTCCTGGTCATATACGGGGCTGCCACCGGTCCAATGCTAATGCTTGTAACTTTCTTGTCCAGCAAAATCGTCAAAGATTTTCGACCCATATCAAGGTGTTTCAGCTTCGTTGGGTCCAAGGAGTTGCTGCCGCCCAACACTTTATAGTAGGATTTTTTATTCCTGTCATTTTCTTAAAAAAGTTTTTGGGGCGTGGTCGATGATTCCATTCGTTTTGAGAGGCTGTATGCTTTACCCAATCACTATACTAGAATATTCGATGTCACCATACCGGAATAAAATTAAGGCCATAATTAAAATATTCCCCTTTTCCACAGAAAATATTACAAAACAAAAGCACTGACACCCTGGGAATAAATTCCAAACACCAACTTGAACAAACTTTGACTCTCAACATGAGAACGGATATGAATAGAATAAGTATTAAATGACTCACCAAATTGGAAAGTTCTTTTACGTCACTAAGGAATACTAGAAAATTTGATACGTTTTACTTTATTCAGCTTGTTCCAGAAAAAAATATGTGGCAGTTTTGGTCCAATCATATTTAAAAAGTAGCTTAAGAGTTTTGTCACTCATAACAACACAATATTTCGGTGGCCTAATCCTCCTCTTCACCCAGCCTCGATGTTCGTGGAACTTTATCCGTTTTTTGATTGACGCCAAACAAGGAATCGATTTGAGTGCTCACACTTTACGACAATCTAAATTCAATTGGGGAATCTGTTATGAACCTTTTTTACAAATTCTATACAACATATGTTCATCGCAAAAGGGTTAAGCATAGGTTTTTTGTTGAACAAAGTTGCGCATTTCAAGCTGTTAATATACGACTTTGTAGTTTTTATCTCAACACCTCCCCCTCCAAATGAGTTCTCCTTACCATCGACATAATGCGTTTACTGACAGAATAAAAATCAGACTATAAAATTACTTTACCACGGCCCTCCTGGAAAACATTTGAAATTGCTTATAGAGCTCATTTATTTTTAATAACCAACATCTTTTGGTCTTTTTCACATTCATTTTTTTCTTTCTTTGTGTTTATTCTTTTCTTTTCTCCCCCCTTTTTACTCGACCGTCCCAAGTGGCCAATTTCAAGCGGCCCATGTGAAAATTCCACATCAGGTCTATGGTCAGTCCCGCCTATGTTTTTTCCTTTGTAGAAATCATTCTGACATTTTTGACTGTGTTTATACACTATATCTTTTCTAAATGCTTTTGACTATACTCGAGCGATACATTAAAGCCACTATCAGTCATGTTTTTTCAAATCAAAATGCCCATTTTGTCCTCTAAATTTTCCTAGTGTTAGTTTTAATATCAACACCTTATTTACTTTCTTTGTGAAAACCATACACTTATCATTTTAAAGCGGTCTTGAAGATGCCATTCACGACTGTTTATGGGCCTTAAAAAGGAGATCGCCCCGGCTTTTATTAGAACAAAGCATAAAGTTCTAATATCTTGACAAATACGGCGTGTTATGCTTAGCCACTTACAAAGGTTTTGCTAAGACAATTGCGCGATACAACCATGCCAAAAAGTGGACTTGCTGAAAAATAGGGGGCGCGATTTGTTTACACAATCGTGAAGAAATCGCTGATATATGGCTTATACTCATCTATCACTGTGAATATAACGAAGATTAAGGCTATAAATGTATTTAGTTTGCAAACATAGTCCTCCAAAGTCATCCCGACAATACATGCGTTCTATTTATGTGAGTACGATTATGTCTCCTAATTAAGACCTCCACTGTGTGCAAAGCATTTTCCTGGAAATACTCACACTGATAGGTTTTCTCCTTTGATGAGTACGTATGTGACGTTTAAGAGTGCTTTCAGTTAAGCATTTCTGACAATACTTAAAATCGTAAGGTTTCTCTTTTGTGTGATTATAAATATGTCTGATACGACTTGGCTTTTGCACAGCATTTCTGACACGATCACACTGAAAGGGTTTTGTGTGAAAAAGAATGTGTTCTGTAAGATCTCCCTTTTGTGCATAGCATTTCTGGCAATACTCACACTGTATGGTTTCTCCGTTGAGTAAGGATGTGCCTGTCATGATTGGGCCTTTCGTCCCAACTTTCTGACAATACTCACACTGAAAGGAGTTTTGTGTGAGCATTCAAGGATGTGTCCAGTTAGATCTCTTTTTTGTGCAAAGCATTTCTGGCAATACTCACACTGTAGGGTTTCTCCTGTGGATGCGGAGTAGGAATATGATTATGACTTTTAAGAGTATCTTCAACTGTAAAGAATTTCTTGACGATACCACACTGGTAGGTTTCTCCTTTGTGTGGGAACGAATCAGAGAATACACATTTAAGGATCCCTTTTGTCCACAGCAATTTCTGACATCCCCACATTGAAGGGTTTCTCCTTTGTGCATAGAAGAAATGTGTCCCTTAAGATTAGCTTTTCGTCCAAAGCATTTCGACAATACTCACCTGGACAGTTTCCCCATTTCTGCTAAGCATAACTCCACCTTATGTCTTTAACATTTTTGTCATTAACGGATGGAGTTCTGCCAATAGATACATAATACATTTCACCGGTCACCTACCTCAACTCGTCGATCTCAAAATTCCCTCAAAATGAGCGATATATCCTGCTTTCACTACCAATCACACTGAGATTCTAATAACGCGATGACCATATGTGAAAAAACTTAACAGAATTAGAAATTAAAATTTTGAAGGAAATTGCGACTACAATCACTTCTACCACTCAGCGCAGAATGATCCCAATTGACAAGGAACCAGAGAGATCATACATCCGTCACACGGGTCACCACTTGTTCGTTTGTTCCAACAAGGCTTAATTTTCTCCAGTAAGCACCTGAGTCGCTGGCCCTTCGTTCGAAACTAACAAACTGACGGCTCAATTGAATAGCAGCACATTGTATCGGCCGTGCGTATATTAGAAGGCTCAGGGTTCCGTTTTGGTCGCAGGGTACCGTATGTGACCTTCCGGATCAAAGGTCACCTTTATTCAGGCCGGTTTCAAGACGTAGTCCTGTATGAGAAAGGTGGTTTCACCAAAAATGCTGCCTTTCTCTCTTTTTAGACAACTTTTTGAGGATTAGCTTTATCAAAAGGTAATTGATTATCTAAGGAACATATATATCAACTTGATTCTGAATTGGCTTTTGATATTTTGTTCGTCTGCAGTGTGCAAATTTGGCTCTTTGAAATGGTCTGCTCATGCTGGTAACAGGAAAAGGAAACCCATATGGTTATTGCAGAACTCCTCCGTTAATGAAACATGTTAAAGACATAATTGAGTTATGCTTAGCAGAAAACTCAGTTTTCCCCAAGGGTTTCTCTTGTGTGTGCTTAGAAAGAAAAAATGTCTCTCATGATGGTGCTTTTTGTCGCCAAGCATTTCTGACAATACTCACATTATATGGTTTTTCCCTTCACGTTAGATTAAGACTGTGTCCTCTTAACGGTACATGGACACGGCTGAGTAGACATTTCTAATTTCTTACATTTTCGTACCATCAACATTATCCGATCATACGGCAACACAGATTTTTAAAAGTGAACATCGGGAAAGTTAAATTTCAAGGATAAAAACCCTAACTGAAAAGGGCCTTCTCTGTTTTCGCGAACGCGTATCAATGCTGGAGTTTTTGACCCCGTTAATGACTTCAGAGTAACAAGTTGTAAAACAAAGCTCACACGGGGGCTAACCGCACACATCCGATATCCTCTCCTTGTCGGTTTCTTTGTCGGGACTTGAATAAAGCTATTCTGTTCTGATCCTCCGTGTCGGTACGGTCCGCCGCGGTGCACCCGTCGACATACAGCGTATTAATTATCGTAATTAAGGCACCAAATCAAGAAAAATTATGCCATATGATTCAAAATGTACGGACGCATATCCGCGAGAAGTCAACTGTGTACCAGGGTTCGCGCTCGGGCGCGTCCGCGCGTCTATGACGCCATAAATCCGATTCCAGACGCGTGAAAAGGACCTTAAGCTTGCCTATGCGTCCATGAAAAATAAGCAATCTTCCGATGTCGAGTCACATGTTTAAAAATGCTCCACAAAATACGTAACAAAAATGAAAACAACTCTTAAACAGATCACTAAGTTCCAACATAATAGCGATCCTCTAATCTCCGTAGCGTGATTGAAGTATTCGGTGAAATCGCTCAACTTGACCCCGATGGCCTGACCCCTAAAGGTCAAGCTCTGTGACAGAATACCATACAATGTACTCACTTTTACACTAAATTTTCTGTGTGGCCTGTATGTGGCATTTGTACAAGCGATTGCCACATGTGCGATCTCATTGTGTACATGTATATGCACGTGCATTATGTACAGGGCAACCATTACTATATTACATAGTCCCTGTCCACCGGCAGCTAGCTTTCTATGGCGACGCTGGCAATTAAAATGGGCCCAAGTACATAGTACAGTCTCACAGTTTATGGTAAATGCTATAGGAATTTCATGAAAGAATACTAAATTTTAGCAATTAGGGTAGCTTTATTTTTAAAATTGAATTAAAACTTACTGTTCAGCACCAATTGAGGGTAGAGATTTCTTCCCACACTGCAAGCTTCGCAAAAGGTGCATAATTCGGTAACTTTTGGCATATCGCGCATTTTTGTGCTGTTAATACATTTGATTTCTTTATTTTGTTTCATCGAGGTTGTTTTCTAATAAGTACAATATTGAGAATGACAATCAGAATCACGAATCTGATATCATTTTGACTTTAGTTTCCGAAGTCACTTGCGTCTGAGTCTATTCTAATTCAGGCATCATAGTCTATGCCTTGCACATGTACTCCTCTCTAATTTCTTAAGAGACTGATGATGAGAATTGAGACTCTGGGAGATCACTACAGTACAATGCAAGTAGTTCTTGCCATTTGGTAATGCAGCAAATTTTAAACGGACATCTCAATTCACCAATTATTAGACAATTTTTGAAACCCTTAAAATTTCTTGTTGACCCCAGATGTGGATTTTTGCGGGCTTAAGGGGCCCGACAAAATGACTGGGACCCTTGGATTTGGAGGCCCAGCGCTACCCCTTTCTGCTGTGTAACGTATGCAAGAAAACTGGGCGCACGCGCACGTCCTTCCACGATGACGATCATGACGCGTTACGCGTATCACGTATTTGTTACGCGGGCGTCACTTCCGGGTCCTGCTGCAAGCGCGATAATCACTTCATTTTGGAATTTCCTGGAAAGCTGTCCAAACACAGGATATATGCCCCCCCCCCCAACAATTGTATCAAATATACGGTTTTCTCAATTACCGCTTCCAATGCGATTTTTCATTGATACCAATACATAAAGTTTTATTTAAAAAAAGAAAAATATTTTTTGTGGTATTATAAGTGTTTAAAGCATTTCCATGGACCTTTAAGCATGACCCCTTTCGTCCAAAGCATTTCCTGACCATACTCGTACTGAAAAGGTCTTTGGTTGAACACGATAGTGTCTAATAAGAACCCCTTTTGTGTAAAGCTTTTCTGGCAATAACACAGTGATAGCATGGTTTCTCCAGAATGCGACTGCTGAGCAATACTACTTGTGCATGGCTGGTGTTAAGTTCTCTGATGTGATTTTGCACTTGTGAAGAATTCGCATCGATGTGGTTTTCGTTGCTGCAAACAGTGTTTGCCTTGCAAATGTAGAATTTCTTTCTATGCTGTGCATTGGGGGGTGCTGTCTTAGTCCTACCAATGATTTTGCAAAGATTTCCACAATACTACACGCAAATGGTCTGTATCCTCTCATTGGGATTTCTAATGCTCCCACGAATCCGCTTACGAATCACAGGAATCTGTGTTTACTTGCAATTTAGTTTCACGTACAGACTTAAATTGTTTTGTATCATAACCGCTGCACATGATCACAGGGTCCTCCTTTGAGGTTGTGAGAAGGCACAATTAAAAAAAAGAAATTGGCACTTTCTACCACTTTCTAACACCTTGTCCCCCTTCCCGCCCATCCCGCTCACTCACTCCCTTCTCCCACTAGTATCCTCACCTTTCTTTTCTAATTCTCACCTCTCTTCTCTACTCAACTCTTTATCTCATCAGCCCCTGACTTGAGTGCGTCGGGGGGGCCACTCATGTGTATGTTGTAAGCACCGCGCGTGAATTGGACTCCAAAAATGACCCTACGCTAGGATTCCAAAACCTCTTCAAACCGACCCTAACAAGGATTTTACCCAAGCCAAAGATATACCCTAAACGAGGATTCGGATGAAATATATTACCCAAAACGGATTTTTACCCAGCCAAAATACCCTAGAGCGCCGCCTAAGCGAGGAATTCTGATGAAATATTAGCATATAGGGTCTAACCAAAACAAGGAATTGATAATGGTCTCAAAACACCCTAAATGAGACTTGGATTGAAATACATTCCCTAAACTAAGAGTGCCATTGCAACTGGACCAAGGGAATCTTTACTTTGACCATTCGGGACCGAAATAGCTGATTTGGGTTCAAGGCAATGATCAACAAACCATTAATACCCAGAACAACCAGGAGCCAAAAACACCGGGGAACCATCTAAAAAAAACCCACAGAAAAAAAAACCAATAGTAAAATTTTAAATTTAAAAAATCATAATTTTGACCCATTTTTAAACCAAAAAGCTAACTGAGGTCCAGGCAATGCTCATCAATCTTGATACACAAGAGCCGAAAACGCCGGGCACCATCCAGAAAAGTCTGGGGAAAAAACCACCAAGGTACTCAATTTTTGTTTTAACATTGACCATTTTGGACAAAACTAACCAAAAGTGGGTTTCGGGCAATGCTTACTTACCACTGAAATAGAAAGAAACACCGGAAACCACTCTCAAAAAACATCTGGAACCATCCAAAAGTGTCTACTTTGTTTTAAAAAATCGTTATTTTGACGAACATTTTGAACCAAAATAGCTGATTGTTGATTATGCCCAATGCTCATCACTTTGAAACCCCAAAGACGCCGAAAACACCAGGAACAATCCAGAAACCATCCAAAGTATCAAACTTTGTTGCAAATCATTATTTTGACCATTATATTGACCAAATACGCCATACGAAAATCATGCTTAATGAGAATTTTTACATGTGGATTTATAAGTTGAGATCATTTTATATGATTATCATTGTTTTATTCATTATGTTTTTTCAGTCTTTTCTAATTTTATATGACCAGCTGAATTAATTAGTAACGCAATCGCCAATACAAAATCAAATCGGAAGTAACCAATTAGAAACGAGTCAACAAACCCCCGCTCAAGTTGTGACACACGCCTTTCTTCGGCCGGTGCCGGGGTTACGCAATTGGAAAAGTGACGATGGCCGGTTATATCCAGGATATATCGGCGATAAAGATGGCTTTATGATGACAATCTTTGATAATCAAATCGAGCTTTCAATATAAGAATATTCTGGAGTTAGTGCTGTATTTTTTTTTCACTTTGTGTTGACTACATTGCACACAATTTTAATGCTCGATGTATATCGACGGCCTGTCACTAAGCTCATCTGTGTAAGAGGTACGCGGGCATAAAATAGAACGCCAGACGGTGAAGATGCCAACCTGTAAGGATGGTACAAAATACGGGCGACAAAAAATGGTTTGTAAATTGTAAAAACGCTGTATTAAGCCAATACGTAATGAATATGTCACCGCTAGTTGGATCATTTAACCCTAGCGAGGATAGTCCTATTAAAAAACACCCTTTCTTGGGCTAAAATCAGCTATTTGAGACCATAAACGCGGATCCGCGTTGTGCCTTTCAAAAGCACCCTAAATCCGGTTTTCTTTCACACGGGTGCTTACAATATTATTTCAAGTGCCCCCCCGGAGGTGAGTCACATCTGAAAAAATAACACGGTGAACCACATTGAATTCACATTTCAATTAAGGTTGTTTTACAATCAGGGTACTTCTTGGGCTGAACACTACAAGGGACCCATAAAAACAATGTCTGTACTTTCTCATAACTGGTATATGCCAACTTAAAGACAACCAAAAGCACTACATACAAATGCAAAGAAACCATTTGAAATGCTTGTTGACTAACAACATCTGTACATATACATGGAAATTGCTAAAATAACTGTCTCATTGAAGTAGATTAATATTTTGAGTAGAATTAGCAAGATCACGTAAAAGAACATTTGCGACAAACATTCAACATTTAGGAATAACATTTGAAGCAGGGTAATTTCTATCAGAAATCATAAAAGAATGTGACCATTTGGTAAAATTACTGTGTCAGTTTGAAAATTAGTGGTAAATTCCATTCAAAAAATGTCCTCTCCGTATTAGGTAATAACGCTTAAACTAAATTGACAGATTGATTTGTGATATCTCTATAAAAAATCTGTATGTTCTATACATTGTAGTAAAACACTTGGTGGCTACCCTTAAGTTTTCCTGTATCCATGATTAAAATGTTAGAAGCAGTGTTCCGTCAAATCTGCCTTTCGAAAAACACCAAAGTTGTCACTACCCATAATTTTTTTCCTGAAGACCTCACACCTCCAAATTTTGGAACATTACTCTGTGAATTATCTAAATACAAAAATATTAATACTGAAAATAATCAAAGCACTTGTTTTTTCATCCCAAAGTAGAAGTGAATGAAGTGCTCCGTCAAAAACTTTGTTCTCTCCGAAAAATGTAACATTTGATCGATCATAAAAGTTCACGGAAGACGTGCGCCTCAAAATTTGGAATTATACTTCTGGACTTGCCTACAATTGAAAAAACATCAATACTGAAATAATATGCAATTTATGTTCACCCAAATGCGACAGCCGAGGTACCTGATTGTAAAACAACCCTTAACATGTTTTAGACAATGTGTTGGTTTCTAGACCTAGTTGGTCCGGGGGTTCTATAATGAAAAAAATACATGGCCTCCTATTTAAGATTTGTTTTTGCTTCTTTTGTACATGTTAAATCACATTTTATGGAGATTATGCAAATGAGCTCATTATATTCATAACCTGTCAAAAGTATACAGCACACTACCTTGTCATGTTCTATCTCTGTGTTCATTGACTATATTTTTATTCTGTATAGTGGATTAATGCTTTTGCTGCCCATCCGCCCGCCTGCCGTATAACTTGCGCCACACAATTAACACCGTTGTTGTTGTGGGTGTGCCCAAAATTTGGTGTCATTATTGGGGTCCTTAGGCCTAAAGGGATTTACCCCCTCCTGAATTCTGCTCATACTTTCACGAGGGGCATCCCTGCTAAATTTGTTAATTAAACTTTAGAAGACCAATGTAATGAGAAATGAAGCTCTCTTTCCATGGTCACAAATTTCCTACACATGACCCAACTCTAACCCATGCACATCTACATGTACACAGCATGACAGCAAGTGGTCTTTCAATAGCTGGTGGCCCGCAAAACCTAAAGCATAAGCAAACTATTGGGAAAGTGTTCAATATATGCCCCCTTTACCAAAACCTTAAAGCAATAATGGCACATTATTTGAAGAGCACTCCCAATTTTCAAATTTGATATTTTGGCACAGTTACGTTGGTAATTGTCTAAGAAACTATACCTGCGAACAAGAATGCTAAAAAATGCGTATTTATCATAAAATAAGCGATTTTGTAATTAGAATTGGGATCCCAGATTGGACTTAAAGGTCCCAGGAAATGAGATGATAAACCTACTCCAAATCTTTATGGAACATTCTACTCCAATAAACAGGGCCAGAAAAAAGAATACACTACCAGTGACGTCATTAGTGAAACTATTGATTTTAAGTAAGTGTCATGAATAGATTCACACCAGTCACCTGGAATTTTCTATTACTCTCTGAAACATCAATAGTTTCACTAACAATGTCATCACCAACCCAAATATTGAATGCTTTCTAGTCCCTCCTGGTAGACATGACACAAACCACATCAATTGCATTTCCTGGGACCTTTAACTGCAGAGCTGGAAATGCGACCTTTATGGCTGTCCATGATGAAAGAGTGCCACCTCGAGAAAATAACCTCTAACTTGACTTGCCTGAACCAAAACAAAAACTATGGGTGTAGTTGGAGAACGTAAAAACACGTAAATGCGCTAATCACGGCTATTTCACATTGGAAGGGCTTTTCCAGCAGCCGTTCATATTATCGGAGGTCTCCGACAATAATATTTCTAATTACAAAATTCCTTCGTTTGTAAGAGAAATTTTCGAGCTTAACCATTCACTAGTATAGTTTTAATAGCCCAGTTACCAATGCAATTCTTCTATTTGTGTAAAAAATCAATTATTGAAAATTTGGGGGCATCTTCAAGAAAAATGTGCTTAAATTATGTCTGTAAAACCTAGGCCAAAAAAAAATACATCGCGTTTCCCCGGATCGTGAGTGTCATCTGGCGTCGCAGTTGGTGAATGGGAGCCAATTACGGTCACATGAGGTCATAAACATGTCACCCTCTCCTTTTTACACAGTTACATTATAATAGCCATTACGCAACTCAATTCTGGCAGATAACACAAAAAATAATTTGTTAATGAAGAAATTGCATGGTGGGGAGGGTGTATGCATATGAAACTCTTGTCAAATATTGTACCGTACACAACCAATCATGCTACCGATGCTACACGCATTTTTTTACGCCAGAATTTCGTAAGGTAACACAAACGTCCTACCTCAAAAGTAAACGAGGATTTTGTATAAAATTGTATATGCCCATATTTATTGAAAATGGCCCAGTTATCATGAATAGGCGCCACTTTTTGAATTTTGTTCTTTTCTTCCTATGCATGTTCAAATTATGGGATCAGAGTATCATCATTGTGGTTTTCATCCTCCCTAGGCTCTACCTCCCATAGTTAACCACTTGCTCTGTCACAGTTTAGGGGTTGGGACTATCTAACATGCCTAAAATGACCAATTCTGGTGTCAACTGGAAAGTAAGGTCTTTTTGTCAAGCTGCCATTCTTCAAAACCCACTTTTCCTATTCCTCTATTTTTGTGGGAGATAGTTCCCACTTTGTAAAGATCAAAATTAAAGAATAGCTTCTTGTATAAGAATGATATGCACGCAAAATTCAGTGTGTGGATGGACATTGGCAGTTAACTTTTACACACACATTTTAAAGGGGTTCTTAAAACAAACATCATTAGTCTTGTTAACAAAAAAAATATTGTGATGCTAAATTTATGTCCTAAGAGTATTGGACTAAGACATTGTTGTTATGCTCACTCTAGATTTTGTTTACAGCAAAATGGATGAGGAGCACTCATTGTCCGTTAATTATTTGTCACATCCCACCATATTTTTAAATGTAGGAATTTGGGGTTGTAACAAGAATAAAATAGTCCACTTGTCCTCTTAATTTGAAATACAATTTGAAGAGCTTTATAATGTTACCCTACACATTAGGATCATACGATTCTTTATGGCTGGACAAATAATTTTAATTGGACCGTCCCCCCCCCCCGTTCAATTTGTCACATCCATCAATCCGTCCACATCCAAAACAATTTCTTTCATTACTCAAATAAAATATCATTAGTGAACCCAATTTTAGTTGTTTTGTAGAGCTATTTTGGTTTGGCACTAAAAAAGCCAAATGAGTTATGGGTCCTATTATGCTCTTTAAATTAATGCCAGACCACTAAAAATGTGTCCGTTCCCACCCATTTGTCACATCCATCAAAAAGAGTTTTGGATAAAAAGGCCTATCTAACTCAGCAACTAATTTGTGATGGCTTGTTCACCTTGTATGGGTTTATTTTATAATGTCATTAAGGTTTTGCTTGATGTAGTCAGAACCATTTCCATGTCAATTTTTCATAAACACTGTCTTTAGCCTTGCTCAGTTAATGCATGGGCTTATGAAACATAATTGAAGCAAGAGTCCAGAAAACATTAAAATTAAAAAAATGTGATAGGTTCTTGTCAAAACAAATAAGTGGAATGAATAAACATAATTCTTCCGATTAAACAACTATCATAATATGCAATTTCGCCAAAAAGAACGACTTGTCACATCCACCCCTAAAACTAGTCAATAATATATACTGCTGATTCCCATTAAAAGTGTTTTGAAAATATTCTTACTGTGTTGTAGGAACTCAGAAATGTTTAAATCTTCAAGCATTCTTGGTGCAAACACTTAGTCAACATCATTAGTTGTCCGTTCACATGTAATATGCACATCCAAACTTTTTACAAAATTGATATCAACTATCTTTTGATTCCTGGCCGCTGGCACTATTTTGTCCCGATTACCATACCAAGACTTAAACATTGAATTATCAGCGCCCATCACTACATTGATTATTATCAGTGTGAAAGTAAAGCTATTAGTAGTCAATTCCCATTTTTGGTCACAAAATAACCTTGAATTTGCCATATATCTGTGAAATATCAAACCAAATTTATTTCAAATTGCCTACAGGGTGAGGGATGAGTCAAAAAAAGTACAACCATATGGAGAGATTTCATGGAAAACCCTCTGGTGTATTCATATATTTTCTTTTTGTAAACATTCCATGTGGGTTTGTGGAGTCTCATTAAAATTACGCATTAAAAAATGATTAACACGTTCAAAAGTTACAGCTGCAGAAGTGAAGTACCCAATGTGAAAGGCCGACCCCGAACAAGTTACCGCTAGGAGTAACCCAAAGAGTGCTCTTGGTTTTAGGTTCAGCTGTGGGATTTGCAGATATCCTCCAATTAAGTACCCACAACTTGGAATAAATGGCAGGGAACACCAGCGAGGGGTAACCTTAACCAGTGATGGGGTGAGGGCGTGGGAGGCGAAGTGTGGGATCCGCACTCAAAATTTTTGCCACCTCCTGGCCCAATAGAGATCGGGAAAAGTAATAAATTTATATTATTGAAGGTTACAGTGTTCACCTTTTGCAAAATACGTTTAGTGATGCCCCAAGAGTTAAATGGTTCCCATCATCTGGTCCCTCGTCCCCAAATGAAAATGTCTGCATACACCAGTTGGCTGTTGGGTTAATTTAAGACTGTTAAATGAAAACCAGATATCAAATAATCTTTAATTGAAATCAATGTTGGACTTGAAGCAAACAATTTGCAGCATTCTTTTTCAAATTGCTGCTTTCTACGTAGTAAACTTCCAACATACATGTAGGGCTGGATAACAGATAAAGCATTAAATTTTCCATTTTAAATAATCTGTTAATTTCATAAATCTTAAGAGTTTACATTATCATTCAACACATGTCCTCCGTAGCATTTGAATACGGCGGCCAACAAAATAACACGTGAATTTATGTCTGAAGCCCTCACGTTGCGTAGTAATGAGTATCATGTGTACAGTCAGTGTGCAATTTTTTGTTGGGGCAGAAAATTGCTACATACTCACAAAAATAACGGTAGCCTTTGAATGGACTGATCGATTTTAAAAAATTTAAAATTATTGAGAAAGATGAATAAACAGACATTAATTACAGGAATAATTTGATAAATTACATTAATTTTATTCATAAAAAAATCCCTCATTGGTTGTTACTTTTTCTGGACTAACCCTGTGAGGAAGCCTGGGGCATACTTTCTGGTGCCCAATTGTCCATTGTCATTATATGGACAAGTCAATGTACATTATCAATTGTAATTTTGATTTCTTTTCAACAAAATTACCCAAAATTTAAACTTCCAATTTTATTTGCGAGGGGTGAACAATTAAGCTAGCCAGAGGTTTTTTTTATGGGAAAACCTGTGCCTCGGCAAGAAGAAAACGAGAAGTAGTAAAACAATTTAACCCACTTTGAAAAATTAACCCTCAGTTGACAAAAAGTGGCGCCTATTGTGAAACGGGTCCAAATGCATCTATTTGCAGAGCACTTATTAACCAAATTTTATGAAATTTGGCAAATTGGTAGAAGTTCACATTTTCTTTAGTATAAGCCACTAGCAAATATGCAAAGAGGCTCAATGAGTATGCAAACATAATTATGACACAAGAATGGGTATTATTTGAATTGCACGCTACCCACATACCCAGATGTCATCAAATGTGTACATTTGGACAGGGTAGAAGTACCTGTACCATTAGTTATCCCAGTTTGCTTCAGTGCAATACAAAAAAATACCTATGGTTGGGGGCCGTATCACACGAGGCCCCCCCATGGAGACATGAATATCGCAGACGTGGTACGCCTAAAGTAGATCAGATCTAAGTCTGGAATAGAGCACAGACAGAGTTTAGATATGTCATGGCCAGCCAATAAAAACAAGGTCAGTAGGCCTATACCATGGGTCCCTGGCCTAGTCTAGGCCGATCTCTAGATCTATGGATGAGGTCTACCAAAGTACAAACAACAAACAGGGCCGTATAGATTATTTTGGGGGGGGGCGGGGACTCGAAAAAGTGGACATTTTTTGCTTAAAGGGGACCAGAACCCCCTCTTTTTAAACAACGTCCTTTTTGGGGACTTTTTGAACATTTATTCTTTTTACCATGACATGTTTGATAAAAAACCAAAGCCCTCGGAAAAAACACTAGCACAAGTTTAACCTTTTTATCAAACGAGAGCAATCAACGATGATGTAACCCTCGCTTACAATTTATCGCACAGGTTGCGGCGGAACGGAAATATGAGGGGAAAAAATGACATGACTAACTCATGTTGGTAAAAGAAATTAAAGCAAAAAAAACAACAGTTTTTCCCCTTAGGCACTTAAGTGTTAATTAAACCAGATGTTGTTTTGGGTAAGACCGTTGTAGGGAAGCCGGCGGGAAGCCATATCTATTTTTTTTCATAGGCGAACAAAAACACTACAATTATGGCCTATAGGCGTTTTTTTTCTATTGAGCAATATTTTTTCCGGATTTTGAAACCGGGGTAAAGGATTAAAATGGGTAATAGAAAATGATCATCTCTTGTATTTGTCCCATCTCTCTGGCAACAATCTGTTAGGAAGGATATTTTTGCCGAGAACATTACCGGATCACGCCAAAGAAAAGGACCCAACTCCGCCATCAGTGCACATGCAGTAGAGAAGCCGGAATGGCTGGGTCACTGAAGCAACGGCGCGGCTTACAACTAATCAACAACACACAAGGGTTGACGCCCAGGAGCAGCGAAACAACTGCAGTGCAACGGTGAATAGCCGTGCTTCGTTGCATTTATAGCGTAATGCTGAAAGGAGTAACTAAGCATCTCGCTTTACTGGAAGTCAGATTTTGGGCGAAATTCGTGAATCAACAAACTTACTCTTAAAGGAAATTATTACAGAATGTGTTCATTCTCGGGGTCAATCCATAATGCATTTCAATATTGGACCCGGAATGATCTATACCGCAAAATTTCACTTGGGGTCACTGAAGGTTCAGCTATTTCCCCGAAATGTCGCTCCAGTAGAAATTGCCCTCCTCATATCGTACACTATTTACCGGGGAACTATCTCACCGGTTTAAAAAACTGGCGGCTAATAGAAAAACGCTATATGCCTAACTACCAAATTTGAAATTGTTGCCCGAAAAAATCCAGAAATCACGTATCATGCACGGCACCGAAGAATAGATTTGCCCTGGGCAACCTAATTAATCAGGCTTCATGTATTTGCGAAACGAAACAAAACGAACAGAAACCCTCATAGGATATACATGGCTTTATTCCGTTACAGCATGCATGACGGAATAAATGTGTAATCCAATGGGCATTTTGTTTCATTTCGTTTCGCAAATACAGTAAGCCAAGTAAATCATTTCAGTGGTGATGCGCAGGCGACACAAATTTTTTTTAAAAAACCCAGGGATAAAAATGACTTGGGAGTATTGCGAGAAAAAAAATCCAATTTTATCATTGTTTTCAGAATCTTGTGTCCTTTTATTCTATACACATTTAATTTAGAATGAAAATAGTTTACAGATACCTGAACAGGACCCCAGAGCATGAGTTCCTGCACCAGACAACTGGCTCTAGAAACTTAACACCTAAAACCTGACACCAGAATCCTACACCCAACATATGAATCTTAACTTCTAACACCAAACCCGACAACCAACTGACACTCAACATGACACTTATCACCTGACACCCAAACCTGGCACTCAACATGACACCAGTCACCTGACACCCACATGACACCCATCACATGACAACCCAATGACAAACTGTACATACACCCAACATGAAACCCGTCACATGACACCCAACATTAACACTGCACCAAACATAACAAATTGACACCCATCACATGACACAATCATCTGACACCAACAACACCTGACACCCATCGCGTGACCAAAACAAAATGAAACCATCACCTGACACCTGTAAAGTTTACACCCAATGAACCCATCCACTGACACCCAACATGGGACACTAAACATGACACTGGTCACCTGACCCCCAACTAAACACCCAGCACCCTGACACCCAACATGAACACCCGTCAGTCATAACACACCATTCACCTGACACCCAACAGACACCCATACTATGATCCCAACATGACACCGTCAATCACATAACACCCAACATTTGGACATCTAACACATGACACTCAACATTTGACACTCAAACCTAATGCATACTACACCAGCCATCTGACACACCACATCTCACAGCCGCGACACTGACACCCACTATGACAAAACCAAATGACACCCAACATGATACCCATCACTTGGACCAACCACCATGCATCCAAACACCTTACACAGCAGAGACACCTGACATCAACACCCAAATCGGCCCACCCTTGAACCCAAGATCTGACACTTAGCACTCAACACCTTACACCCTTCATCTGGACACCAACATCGTGACACCCAACATCTGACACCCAAACATCTGACACCCAAACCTGGTACCAAATGTCTGACATTAACATGACACAAACCCCAGAAACACTTATACCTGCACCAAAATCTAATTCCTGACACTATACACCACCGTATTCTCCATCTGACACCGGTCATAATCAATTAGAACCAGGAATACGAACAGACAGACCAAAACTCATGGAAACCTCCCCTCCAAGAAAATGACACATCCCTAAACTATTTCAACCAATCAAGCTCCCCTCAGCCAACTGTCCAATTAATCAACATAATTAGCGCACTTACCAGCTGTGACATGGAGCCAAGTACACGTTTTATGGCTATTTTAAACCATGTAAAATGATACAGGATGGACGATTCTGAAAAACAAAATGTTTAAAATTGTGCTCTTAAAACGATAAATAACATAACTGGTTTGATTATGTTGTCATCTATAACAAACATGGACAAAATGTTGGTATCGGGGGTTCGGCCAACGGGTCGGTCGGGCAACCGGGAAAACAAATTATTTTTTTGTGCAGCCTTAGAGTCGAACAGGGCGGCCTATTATAGCTATAGGCTTATAGTAAAAAAAATCTAAGTGAAAAATGAAAAGGAACAAACACAATCGCTCCCACTGTGACCGACCAAGATAAATAGTGCTAACGCACACACAGATACACCGACATACGGACTAAAGTAATCCGGTATGTGCCTTCTGTCATTCTTGAAGATGTATATTAAGGTTCAAAGTTCAATCTTGACAATGGTATATTTTTTATGTTTAAAGTATAAAAAATATTAATAAAGAATTGATAAAAACAACACCCTTTTTTTAAAGTGCAACGGAAAGCGTTCGTGGACCGCGGCGTCAAAGCGCAAAATAACGAAGAAAATTGGAGGCACAATTTCAAACTGCGATCTCTAAATCATCCCTCCGTTGAAAGTAAACAATTAACCCCCCATTAGAAAAGGGTAAGAGTCCCGGCTTCTGATGATGTGAGACGTCCTCGCATCCTTATCCCTTTGCCCCTCCACGATCTTCTCCTTCGGTTCGGCTTATGATGATGTGAGACCAATTACATGGGTGTGCTTCCCTTTTAATTTTACTTCGAGTAGAACTTTGAGATTTGATATGGCGCTATATCGGCGAAAATTGTGAACGTCCGGGGATTTTGTAAGAATTGCTTATATATTTCAAATCTTGAATTTATTGGGAAAAAAAGTTTCCACATACCCAACTCCATAAAGATGCATGCATCACGCCAAAATTTGGATTTTACTTTTTTAGGTATGAGCAACGCGTGGTGTTAAGGGGGGGATGGCCCCGATTTAAGTATATGAAGTTTTCATTTGGATTAGAAGATTCCCCAAAACACCATCTGTAAAATTTCGCGGCCGCCGATATTTCAATCAGTTTTGATGCTAGGGCTAAAACCTGATGTTTTTAAAGCCCCATAGAGTACTGTATAAAATTAATATTTTTATTATTTTTTTACCAGTTACCTTATAACTCCAAACCAAATACTTTTAGCCCTTAAATTTCACAGGGGTAAATGAGAAAAATAGTAGGCTTTCTTCTGATAACAAAATTTGGACCACTTCGGTAAAATTCTGGGGTCCCTGGGACGATGCTGGCTATTAGCGAGCGGGCCATGGACCTTTAACAGAGCCAGCGCTACCCAAACTCCGTGTGTACCAATGCAAGGTTAAGTATTTATGTCCGACTTAAAATGGTTGGATTGAAAATTGAAGTTTCACCACCGCCAAACTGTACATACGGACAGCTGTAAAGGACTCCCTGCCCTGTAACAAATACAAGATTAGCCTCAGGCCGGCAAGGGCAACATATTTTTATCAACAAAGGTAACGTAATGTTGTAATGACTCTCCATTGGTGGAAGTGGGGCCAAGGGCGCAATCAACGAGACTCACTGGTTGTATATCGACAAAAATCGATTGGTGAACTCCTCCTGACTACGGCGTTGCGGGAAAGTAAGATCGTGCCATATTGAAATTAGTAGCCTAGTGCGTATCGCCACCGTGGGAAAGGAAAATGTTTGATGCTCGCCAGAGCCCATAATTGCCGTAACTTTCGCAGTTTACCAGGGCAAGACTACACAGTGGGAAATATGGACCGCCGTAATATTTATTTTTTTATTATTTGGATATACACTTGAACAGCGGGCACTCACCAAGTTGGTGGTTGCAGCCAACATATACAAAATCAAAAACTGTACATTACAGCGCAGAACAATTCAAGTGAAGTGAAACAGAATTAAATACACTTGTAACCAAGCATTTGCTTCCCACCTACACTTAAGTTTACAGCACACACACATCACACATATACCACCCCACACATTTACACCACACCCACACATACATTCAGCACACACACTCTACACACTTCCAGGATATTAAAACACAAGCAACGTCGGTCTGGAGTAAGAGAATCAAATCTGAGACGCGGGGACAAAATCCGCGTCAATTATAAAGGGTAGGCCTTTAATAACGTTCCATTTGTGTCCCCGAGTACCCTAAACAGTTGGAGCAATCAGCTAGATGATTAAAACGGAAAGTGTGTGTTTATACCCAACAGCCACCCGCGCCACGGTCGTGAGCGGCAGGGTCCCCATACGTTGGGTTTTTACCATTTCAGGTAGTCTCACGGAAACAAGCTCATGCACGCAACAACCACCCGGCACAACCAGCAATCCGCATGTCACATTGTACACGCCGATGGTATCAACTAATCATGGTTCTGATTTCTGATCTTTTTCTTCCAGGCCCACGCTTTGCATAAGATTTACAGAAAATAATCACAAATTTTATATATCTCCTTAAGCATTGTCAATATTCTTAACGGTATCAAAGGTTGATCCAAGGGTGAGATGGAGTTTCACATACTAAATTACTAAATAGAACAATTCCCAAACTCCTGGCAAGTCAAATCATAAGAGATTATTTCAAGTTTCTTGTATTCATCAATTAAATATCATCATAAGCACTACACGAAAACAGAAAACATGTTGGACGTCGTCAACACTTATACCAAGTGTACAATACCAACGGTATCTGGGGTGTCCATTTAACTTTTCTCCGGGTCTTAAGGGAAGGATGGAACGGAGCTTAAACTTAAGACAAACACCAGTGAAGTCAAGTTTATCAGAGGAGATGATGTTCCAATCCAGCTGAGTTCTTTAAATTTGACATAATCAGTAAGAGAGGATTTTTCACTCGCGTTTCATGAACTCCTCAATAAACTTATTTTAACTGAGTTGCTTAAAAGAGTTGGCCCAGTTTTGTGATTCCAGTGATTCTTTGCCGTACGCGCGCAAATTAAAAATATCAAACAAAACGTATTATATAATTACTTTTTTGAAAGTTATTTTAAAAACTTAAATCTAACAAGACTGGGTCGATATCTAGTAAGCAAGGTGTTGTTTAAAGCAGCTTGGCCAACGGTACTTATTGTCCATGTCAATTGTAGGGCAAGGGGGGTACTTAGCGCGGGCAGTGTTTTGTGAAATGGATAAAGGACCACCAAAGATCACGTTTTCAAAGCGCTTCTCGCGGTGTATTGCGGGATGCTTTTAATATATAACGCGCCATTTGCAATATAAACTTCAATGACGATCGTTGTCCTCTTACTTCACTGGCTTTTCATATTGCGCTTATTAGGGTGATTGACGGTAAGCGATTGTTCTCCAAAGAATCTCGCCGTAATAGAATCATCAAATTATCAATAAATGATTTTATATATGCAAATGAGTATATTACCATTATAATAAACATTGTCAATAGGTTGTGATTCGCTAAGTTACGGGATGATATGGACCCCAAGCGATACTTGTACTCGTCAAAATTCAGAAAATAACGATTAACCATAATCTCCATACTTTCTTATAAGTACGTTTCCCACAATCAACAGTTTGCTTATTATAATTAAAGTTAAGTTTGCACTCTTTAGCGAACTGGGCTGCGAGATCTAAAATTCTAACATGCGAGATAATTCACGCTAGTTAATGGCCAGGAATACAACATCAAAGGCCCAGAAGGGCAGACCACTTCATACAAAACATTATTGAATTCTGCGCCTAAGTATGTGCACGGAGAGCTTAGTAAATCATTAATAAAAATTACAGAACAAAAATTGTGACAACACAACATCCTTGTTTCACACCTTCACCACACAAAACATATCAGTTTCCTAATACCAATTTAACATTAGCTTTAAGTTTTTTACATTATTATATTAAACTATCAATGATCTCCAAATACGACCTCTGATCCCAGCATTCCATGTCGCTAAAAGAAGACCATCCCTCCATACAGTGTCAAAGGGCTTTTTTCGGAAGTCAGAAGCCATATAAGTATTTTTCCTTCAGCCCAATCGGCATGAAGCGATACTTTTTAAAGCTGTGAAGATGTGATCTTCACAGCGATGGTCTGATCTGAAACCTTGAACTTCTGTAAGCAACATTGTTCTTTTCGATCTAAATTGGAAAATGGTCGTTGATTACTATCCTATTAAAATACGTTAGCGATTACCATGAAGGTAGGGAGATGCCTCCTAATTGTCAAGGGTCCTACGATCACCCTTTTTGAAATAGGCAAAAATAATTACCCAGGTTCCCATCCTTAGGAACGCACATTCAGAGTGAATATTTGTTTGAAACAGTGTCCAAAATTGGATCTATTCAAAATGTCACCACCATTCTTTAAAAGTTCATTCGTAATGCCGTCAGAAACTGGGGATTTATTATTTTTAGCATGTGAAAATTGCTTCCACAACCATATCCAAATCAATTATCGATATCGTAAATACATTCACCCTCATTATTAACGCCAAAATTAACAATCAACTCTAATACGAGGCATATAAATGCTTTGTCTTACACATATTACTTCGTGGAGATTCATGTTCATTTACACAAAGTACGCCAGCATTCAAGAATAGTTAGTTTTTATTCATTACTTTCCTCTCGGAAAAGACATCGATAGACCCAGGAGAACTTTCCAAAAACTCGCGACACGCTGGGCCCCTTTTGTTCGCAAGATCAATTGAACGATTGACACGCATTTCCGTGATCTCTGCCTAATAAGATTTTTCACTTAGTACTTTATCCTGGTAGGACTGGCCCAAGAGGTCCTATATAGATAGAGAGGCGTTACGTAATCTTTAGAATACACCGTCTCGCATGTTTGCCGACCAAAGAACCGATAACAACAATAGAAGCAATGGAATGCCTCCGACTTATTCCACATACTGTGGGTGCCGCTGGCTAATCTCACTAATCGGTAGTGATACAAAATTAATGTATGTTGTTAGAGGTGGCCAGGTAATAATAGTGAACTGGATCATTGTGCGCCGATACTCTTTTTTCTCATAATGGAATGCGCGCTTAGGTGAAAAGATGGATTCAGTGAGGCGGTTTATTGAATCAAAGACGACTGATGGTCATTTCATTCGTTGTTGTGGCCATGGTAGGACAAATTGAAACCACCCAATGCACACCCAAATCCAACAACTGATATTTTGGCGGATTGTTGTATCGAATTTGACATTATGTTGTATACAGCACCCAAACTAATAATTATTCCGTTGCAATATTCAAAATGTCAGCGCCAGCACGGACAACTGGTTTTTGAATGGGTTTCACCCACCTTGGGACTGCCAAGATATCTCCAATTTCTTTATCGGTATTATTACCCTTTGCCCAGTTTCTATGAAGTCTAGCAGTTTGCTCCGCTCTTTAATCGTATCATCAATACTGCTATCGAACCAAGACTTGTGCTTGTTAGTGACCTCTTTTGTACCCACCTTCATTCAATCGCAGCCGCCAAAAGAATGCTTTTCCACGAATCCCATATCAGAATCGGCATCACTAAAGCGCTCGCGATCCCAATTAGCAAGTTCGCCCTTATTGATCCTGATAAATTGTGGAAATCCGGTCTTTGGTTGATGTTCCAAACAACCTTTTTACTACCATTGTTACTATTATTCCTATTCTTGCACTAGCAGTATTGGCATGTAAGTTAAAGGCAATATAGCACATTTTATGAAGAGCGCCCCAATTTTAAATTGATATTTTTGCACAGTTACGTGGGCAATTGTCTAGAAACGATACCTGTTAACGAGAATGCGAAAAAATGCCGGATTTATAACAAAAAGTGATTTTGTAATTAGAAGTGGTATCCCAGATTGGACTTAGGGCAGAGATGGAAAGGCTACGTTTATGTCGACCATGAGCATAGTTGCCACACGAGAAGAAAATAACCTCTAACTTGACTTTCCTGAACTATTTAAAACAACTCATGGAGGAGCGTAGACACGTACATGGGTATTTCCCGGCTATTCACATTGGCCGTTCAGCAGCCGTTGAAATTTTATCGTGGATCACGATAATAATTATTCTACATGTAGTACAAAATTCCTTCGTTTGGACACATAGACATTTTTCGAGCTTAACCTCACAGGTATAGTTTACTAGCCAGTTACCAATTCAAACCGTGTAAAAATCTCCAATTTTGGAAATTAAAAAATTGGGGGCGCTCTTCAAAAAAACTGTGCTAATATTGCTTTAAGAATAGAAACATTGTGCTCACTTCCTAAACCAATACCACACGGTCTTCGTCAAACAAGCGATTTTCTTGAACAATATTTACGGACATTGTCTGTACACACATATAATCTATGTACTTTTAAGTTTTTATACACCAGTAAATTTTGCCATGGCAATTTAGTGCAATTTTTAAAATATCAAAAATTGTTTTTTTAATCCTTAAAAATTTAACAGACGTTCACCCATTGGAAATTCAAATAGGGTCGGCCGTTGGTATTTCAGGCCATTCTGGCATTATTAAGGTCACCCATAATCGGATACTAGGGCCCATCCCTATCATCTCCATGTCATCGAAACAAATAATCTCGGATAATAATTGATTATATTAATTCGGTGGTTAGTCATCACCTCAGTGCCCTCTAACGGGAAAATAAGCCACGGGACCATATATTGGTTACCTCCGCCCAAACACAATTTAACCACATCCTTTCAAAGGCAATCTGATCGCTTTGTGCCAAAAACGTCTTCTTCTAAAAAATTTCACGAGAGAAATAGTAAACCAATACCACCGCCACCTTTTCTGATGCCTATTTTACACTCCAACGATAACCATTCACACCAATATAGTCATCTCCTTGGAGAAATGGCTCTGCATACGAAAATAGAATACTTATTATCAAAGATAAGATTTGCAATTCATGAAAACCTAGGTTTTACTCTATTTACATTGTGAAAGCTATATTAATATACTTTTTTTACATCTATAGCCATTACCTTTCTTTCCACCAAGTCGTGACGCGTTGTACAATTGTTATTAGTATCATATCAAACAACGATCTTGATCGGTGAACGTTCATACAACCATAATTGGAATCCAAGTTATCAGCGAGGAACACTGAAAGGTGTTATTTGCAGTCTACGTTGCTGTACTGTCCTATTGGGGTCCATATCGATCATCATCGGTCTTCCGCCATCACACAAAAAAAGGCCTTCTTCCTGGTATGTAAGACGATGTCATATTTTTGCAAGAATGGCATTGGATGGTTTTCATGCATACAGTCCTTGGAAGAAGGATTGGGACCAAACCGCAAAAATTCAAATCTCTTGTTCGGTTGCGGTTACGCGGCGACCATGCGGAAGTGGACTAGCGCGGTCTTTTGCCATGGCGGTGGACGGCCATAGAGCGGGGAGAATCGGCAATGGGCATTAGTGTTGTGTTCGGGGGGTCATTGGCGGGCTCGTTTACTGGCTTGTCTCACGGGGGGGGTGACGATGGGATGCACAACTATTAAGGTCCGCAAAAAAATACGAGTTGCTTATCTTGAGAGGTGCAGGCCCACAGAGTCCAGATGATCTTGACATGTCTCCATTCTTAATTTCAGATGTGTTGTATGTAATGTCAACTACCTGACACGCATTTTATCCCGCTATCCGTTTCACACTTACATTGAACTTGAGACACGGTTCTGGTGACTGGGAGTGGTGCGGGGGCAGCAGACAGATGTTGACCAAAGCGACCCCTAATGTCGGGGATCGAAAAGTTCAGAACATTTGAAATTCATGCTTATGTTATTCATCAGACGTGCAATCATGTTGTGCCGACATGAAGTATTACAATTTAAACTTGATTGCAAGTCCTATAGATTGCCAAACTCAGCACTAACATTAGCAACCCTGCCACCCTTACACATTTGAACTTGTGTATTTAGGCCTCTCCTTTAATGCCACTTAATCATTGAATCTCCGAGAGTAAGGTGTGTAGTGCCAGCGAGGTACGCGAAAGTTTGAGAGTCCACTTAGCAGCCAGTGTCAGGGGTACGATCACTTGGGATTACTTGGGCAAAAACACGAGGTTAGTTGCGGGTAGGCTGTAGATCCACTATAGGCTTTGTAACACTTAAGTTGTAGCGTGAGATTGTTGACACGCGGTGTATTTTATTTTTCCATGACAGTCCTATGTTAATTTACAAGATGTCCATCAACATAGATTCTCGCTTTTAAGTTTCCATCTCTGCTTGGGATGTAGACTTCGCGACAAGTGTCTGTAGTGTGCGGGATTCCTTGCAAACAGGACAGATCCAAACGGATGGCTTGCAGTGTTTCCTTAGTTCCCACACAAGTTCGGTAACAAAGCTGCATTCTAAGGGCTTTACGTGTTCTAGGTGCTCAAGGGAGCAGTTCTGAACACAATCGATTCTGGCGCTGTGAGGGGATGGGGTTGTAATCACAGGAGTTTGCGGTTGCAGTGCGCTCCGGGCAGTGTTAGCAAGATGATGTCTGACAAATTAGTTCCTGGCAAGATAGTTCTTTTATCCTTTTAGCAACGTGATCTTGATTTTGTGTGTGCTTAACAGGAGCATGGTTAGACAATCTCTACTTGGTCCGGCAGCAGACTGGAAGAATGGCAGCAATGATGATACGTACGGTGCAAAGATTTGGTTAGCGTTCAGAGATGAAAGTTTCTCACAGTTCATTCTCTTGATTTGAGCAAAGTTGCGATTCAAAGACAGCGTGTGCAGCTTGGTCAACAGTTAAAGATGAGTGTCCGGAAGGTTTGCTCTTGTCCTTAGGAGGATTTGTACTTATGACGAGCCGTGCAGAATATTTACAAAAACTTGATAAAGGGTGATTGAAGGTATTTTGCGAGGTGCGAGTCTGGCGAGGTGTGCGAGTTACGGTGGCCGAAGTGCGGTGCGAGTGTTGGCGAGGCCGTCCGAGTTGCGAGGGGGGGAGTTTTGCGAGGTCCTGAATGTGAGTTGCGAGTTGCAGAGGTTATGACTGCGAGTTGGATTTTGCGAGTGTTTGGTTGAAAAACTAGGCGAGTTGCGAGTTCCTGGATTTGCGAGTTGCAAATATGTAAAGCTTATTCTATTTTTTGTTTACTACTCTCTGTAAAATGTAAACGAGTGAAAATTTACTCAAAAGAGGAAATCTTGTAAATCACTCCAATATGAGCAGTTTGTACTTAAAGTGTGAATTTCCACTCAAAAGAGCAAACATCACTCCAAAAAGAGTGGAATTTCCACTCATTTTCGTGTTATCCTTAGTGTTTTTGTTTAACTTTCAAGAGATGTGTCTTCATTTACCCTCAAACGAGTGGGAAATCTTCCCTTTTGTGGAGTGATTTTCACTCTTTTGAGTAAAAATTTGTTTTGAAGTACAAACCACTCACTTTGGCGAGGGTTTAACAAGATGTTTCACTTTTGGGGAGGAAATTTTGCACTGTTCACATTTAGAGAGTATGAGATTAGCTTTACAAGAATAACCAAAGGAACGGGTGCTTGTTTATTGGCATTGGTATAATGGTTCATATTCATTGTTAAATTTTGCCTTTTTCCTTTTAGGTATAACGGCATAAGTATACTCTTTGCACCTAGTCTCATCATGTGCTTTATTCTGTGTAACAAGATCAGGGCCCCACATGATACAAATAGATGTGAAGGATAAAAGGTACTGAGGCCTACCTTTAACGTGCCTGTATCTTTCCTAGTCATTGCAAAAACTTGTAGTTCAATAATTTGACAAAACAGGCATGTGGTCAAAAAGGTATGATATTTGTGATATTTTATAACATCAAATCTGTCATCCTTTTTTAGGCTTCTTTTGTCCTACCAGGTACATACCCTTGATTTAACAAGTGACAGGGAGGACATTTTTAGGATACAAATTTTCTCAAATTGCACAGAATCGATTGTGGACCACATACAAAAAAACCGTCGAAGGTTTATGGGAAAAACAAGTACAAAAGAAAACAGCAAACCGTGTTTTGCATTTGCCTGCCTAAACGGAATTGTCCCCATAGAACACGGGCTTGGACTTTAGTCGTGCACGACCAGAGAAAGTACTAAATCATCAATTATTACATAAAGACAGCGTATTGGCTTATTAACTTCAGTGTGATCTACTACATTGGAAAGCATTCCACAATATAAAAAAAAACGGTTCGAAAAAATTGGGGGCGCTTCTGTCTGAAATCTCCTCATGTCTCTTTAGGGCAGGAAGACACATAGGGATCACTTTGTCCACGTTGTTTATGTCGTTGTTGTTGTTGACTGTTATGTTGTTGTTGTGTGAAGGGTTAGCATTCCTCTAATATCCACATACTTCGATGGATTTAAACCAACGTGAATCATAGATGCAACATGGGATCCTCATTTGCTGATGAGGTTCAAAGGTCACATGCCACGTTCAAAGGTCATGTAGGTCAAGTTGTAAGAGGCTAACAAATGTAAAATTGACTTCAATTGCGAAAGTTGAAATTCAATTGAACCCAAACTTGAGTATAGGTGCTGCTTTGATCCCTCATTTATTGATGAGGTAAAGGTAACATGCCAAGGTCAAAGTTCATATAAGGCCTATCATTACAAACTGCACGGCAGACGGACACATTCGGTCTGAGGATCCCGGATGTTTTTTTTTCTCTTGGCCTAAATGAAGCTCCGGTAATTATAACTAGTGATGATTTTGGTGCAAAATAATATTTGTATTCTTCAAGGACTTGTACTCATTTCAGAACAGGAAATTCAACAACCTATAACTAACTCTAACCCTAATTAAAATTAAAAAGAATACATGTTGGATGCCTAAAATAAGCATCCTTCACTTTTACCTCAACTTCAGAATAATAAAACCCATGATTAGCCTGGATACATGATGCAGTTCCTAGGTTTGATCTCACCTGGGCATGAGCCTATCAGATGTCGTTCTTAATGCAAGAGATGAGATTTGTATGTACTCATTTAAATGCGGTCAGCTAACTGTGACAATGAACCGACATTCCTCCACGCAATCTTGCAACCATCCAATGCAACTTTCCATTAATGTGTCTCTATGATGCCTCTTTTGACCCCATTTTGAAACTCAAAAAATTCAATCACTATGAGAGCTTTTGGGGCAGACACCTTTTTCACCCGGCACTCTCAGCACATTCACATTCTATAAAATTAGTGTCAGAAATAAAATTTGGTATTATTGGGAACACCAAAATTTGTTAGGTTTGGATTATGAGATGCAGTATAATTATGATGAGTCAATGTCACACAAGGATATGTTGAAATTGTAGTGAAATGCGATATTGATGAATGAAAACAACGAACAAAAATTTCCAAAATAGGTATGTTCGAATATTTCACCAAATGTGGTTCAGTTTCTTACTAATAATTTGTGATGGTACAGGGGACTGATTTTGGCAGTGTAGAAATGGAGTAAAAAAATAACCAGATAAATAACTTTTGAGAAAACTAACAAAATCCCCCTACCTGCAATAATTTAGTTTTGAGGAAGTTTGATCTTTTATACAGTAAGGTAAGACCTACATGTTGTCAGGGTATGTTATTTATTGTTATTTTTGAGCTGTCCTTACACTTGTCTCGATCCACACCTCAACTCCTGTTTTAGTGCATTTGGTGATTATGTGTGTATAATGAGCATTATGCAGGTTTAGGTTTTTGTTTTGGGTTGGTGTTAGAAACAACACATCCTGATTCTTTTTTATAGTAACAGTCCACTCTCATACCATACCCACTAGCACCTCTATACTGGTTTCTACCAAAATGACAAGCGTTGCCATTTGCGGGTCATGAGGTTACTAAATCAACTAAGACCAACCTCAAGGGTGCTTTTGTTCTGATAGAAAAAAGATAGAGATATCCTCTTGTTCCAGCCGCTCATTCATCATGTTCATAACAATGCATATATAATTGACAAGTTGTTGACTTCTAGAAGTATTTGGCTACAGAAGGGCACTAAAGGTGAAAAGAGAGTGAATAATGGCCTTCCTTTATTTCAATTGTATTGGATCAAAATACTAATAGGAAAACATTTCACAAAAGTTGTGTAACAAAGACATTTTTAACGTCACTCTTTCCGAGGGGACATGACATTGAAGACTTTGATGACATCAATTTTAGCGATGTGTACATCTCTCATGCACTTTGAGAAGAAGGGTGATATAACCTAAACTAGGCCTTTTGTTTTAGGTCACCCACAATAGTCATAAGTTATTGCAAACTACAATGATGGAAAATGACACTATCTTGATACAATTTTAAACTTTGTATTGCTGCTGTATTGAAATCATAATGTGAAATTAGGGATGAAACCTTAATCAGCTAAAATGAATGAAAATGAACTCGCAAAATTCTAGAACTAGCAACTCGCATTAACAACCTCTTAAATCAACTCGCAAAATCCCACACCGCACCTCGCATTCAGGAACTCGCAAATCACAACTCGCCAAAATCAACTCGCAAATAATTCAACTCGCAACTCGCACGTTTTAACTCACATCTCGCAACTCGCATTCAGTAACTCGCAACCGAAACTAGTAATCGCAACTCGTAATCGCAACTCGCACTCGCACTCGCAGCTCGCAACTCGCAACTCGCGACTAGCACACTCGCAGATTACCAAAACCCTTGCTCACGTTGTTGTTGGTGCGAGAGCGGCCATCATTTATTTCACAGTCGTACACAAATGTCATATGCCTTGACACAGTTGAACGTCTCCATTCTTCATTTTGCAATCCTCAGCATCTACGATTTCATGTTCTAATAGAGGAAGTGATTCAGTAAATTAAATATGACGAAAATTGATGAAACAAAAAGCATATTATTAAACTGTTGGAGTCGTATTCCACAACGAATCAACTATGCGATATGGTTGAATGAACATCAGAGCGTTGAGAAAGCAGTCGTACCGAGTGAAGATCAATGAAGTGTCAATAATATTGCAGGGAAGATCTTTATTTTCGTGATCACTGATACACGGAGCTTACAAACACCATTCATATGATTAGGCATACCCACTAAAAGGAGCACGACTCGATCGGAACTAATAGAACCAGAGGAGAATTATACGGTGGAGATTCTTTGCAAAATGCCAGACCTCGGCAGGGAGTAATCTTTAATGCACGACGCACACTCGTAGCTAACTCACGGAATAGTACCACTTTCTCCTTCCAATTATAAAAGATCCACAGCCCGAAAAACCGATCGAGCAAGCCAAAAACACAACCCCCGATTTCGAGAAATGCTCTATGGAGACTGGTCCCATATCATCCCACTCACTACACAAAATTTCATCGAACGTAAGATCAAAAAGGAAGCCCCTGATAGTCGTCACGTACGAAATCGGGACCCGTCCATCATGACTATACACTGGCTCTATAGAGAGAGTATAAAATCAGCAAAGTGGACATTTGACCCCTTTGTGGAATTTGGGGAGGTGCGAAGAACCACCCGCACCCCACCGGGTACGGGCCGTCAACAACAACATAAACTATCTCACTGTAGACCAGCTTTCCAATGGCCCAAACAAGGGCAGTCTAGCAGGTTTCCATGCAAAGGCATATGACACAGTAGAATTATGCAGAGTATGCGGACCATGCAAGGTAGATGGGGAAGCATGAACTCGCCGTCTTTTTAAAGATTCCTGGCAGTATACCATTTCTTCAAAACACGGGGGAATTTCAAATTTATGTATACAATGAAGAAAAAGGAATTGCAGCATTACACAAAGCAGTTTTGTCACACAAAAAATGGCCATTGGATGGTGCTTCTGAGGGAGGCTGGCAGAGCAGTCTCTCAAATATGCACAGATCATACACACACAGATTTTAATGTAAGGGATCGAGGGGTCTAATACTGGGATAATAATACAGCAATACGGCGCGAATACGGTTGCAAAAAAAATGCCGCCCAATTTCCCAGGAAAAACAAGTCAGGATTCACGTTACTTCTTGGATATTTCTTGATTAAAGGGGGGATGGCCCGAATTAATTATCTAAGGATATGAAGTTTTCAAATTGATAGAGTGGCACTTCGACCCAAAACCCATCTGTTAAAGTTTCGCACGATATTTCAACGGTTTTGATGCGAGAGCTAAAAAACATGATTTTGTTAAGTCCCTTCATAGAGCACTGTGTAAAAACTTAAAGCAATATAGCACATATTTTGAAAGAGCGCCCCCAATTTTCAAAATTTATATGTTTGCACAGTACGTTGGTAAGTAGACAGGAAAAACGTATACCTGCGAACAAGAAAGGCGTAATAAAGCGGATTATAACAAACTAGGCGATTTTGTAATTAGGATTGGTATCCAAGAATTAACGGCAGCAGAGATGGAAATGATAGTTTAGGCCGGACATGATGAAATATGTGCAACCTCGAGAAAATAACCTCTAACTTGGCTGCCTGACTATTAAGGGGGAATCCTAGTATCAAAGGGGGATTTTTCAGAATTGATTTCACAAGAAGAGGGTTCCTATAAGCCCTAAGCTTCCAAATGACTTTTTGTTTCATCTCATAGGATTGGATACTTTTGAGTTATCCAATATGTAAGCCAAGATGTCCGCCAG
Organism: Ophioderma brevispina; assembly: GCA_023653785.1. Taxonomy (NCBI): domain Eukaryota; kingdom Metazoa; phylum Echinodermata; class Ophiuroidea; order Amphilepidida; family Ophiodermatidae; genus Ophioderma; species Ophioderma brevispina. Next base: position 40,118 of record JAMKCH010034552.1, on the reverse strand, counting down.
TACCATGGCAAGGGGTCACATGCATGCTGACCACCAGATAACCAAAGGTGCGATGTTGGTGGAAAGCTGCGGGGTCACGACGGTACAAACTTTATAAGAGAAACGTGATGAGGAGGACGGAAATACCTACAGGTGCTCTCTTGACGGCATAGAGGCCGGGGAGAATCGGCATGGGCATTAGTGTGGGTCGGGGGGTCATTGGCGGGCTTCGTTTTTAACTGCTGTCTCACGGGGGGGCCGATGGGATGCACACTATTAATGTTCCGCACAAAGTAACGCGTGCCTTCTCTTGAGAGGTGGCTGGCCACGAGAGTCCAGATTGATCTTGAAAATGTCCTCCATTTCTTGAATTTTTCAGAGTGTGTAATTGTCAACTACCTGACACGCATTTTCCTCGCTATCCGTTTCAGCCTTTAACATTGAACTTTGAGACACGTTCTTGGTGACTTGGGCTGTCTGTACGGGGGCAGACTGTTGACAAAGCGACCCTAATGTCCGGGATCGGGTCTTGAGCTGGCTACAAGTTCAGCATATGTTGAATTCGCTGCTTGAAGTTTTTATCATCAGACGTGCATCATTTGTGCCGACATGCATTATTAACAACTTTTCAACTTGATTCAAGTCCATAGATTGCAACTCCAGCACTAACATTAGCAACCCTGCCACCCCTTAACATTTGACACTTGGTGTCCTTTAGGCCCCTCTCCTTCATTCGCTAATCATGAATCTCCGATGAGGAGGTTGGTGTTCGTGGCCAAGCTGAGTCTGCGAAAGTTGAGAGTCCACGTTAGCAGCAGTTTCAGGGGTAAATCACTTGGGATTACTTGGCAGAAACACGGTATTTGCGGTAGGCCTGTAGATCCACCTCATCGGCTGTAACACTTACAGTACATGATCGTGAGATTGTTGACACGCCGTTATTTTTTCTATGACAGTCCTCCTGTTCATTTACAAGATGCATCAACGTAGCATTCTCGCTTTTAAGTTTCACACTCATCTGCTTCTTGGGATGTAGACTTCGCGACAAGTGTCTTTAGTGTGCGGGATTTCCTTGCAAAACAGGACAGATTCCAAACGGATGGCCTTGCAGTGTTCCTTAGTCCAACACAAGTTTCTAAACACAAGCTGCATTCTAAGGGCTTTCCTGTTTTAGGTGCTCAAGGGAGCAGTTTTCTGAACACATCGATTCTGGCTGCTGTGACGGGTATGGGGGTTTCATCACAGGAGTATTAGGTCGTTGCACTGTTGAGCTCCTGGGCGGTGTTAGCAAGATGCTGTCTGACAAATTAGTTTTCCTGGGCACAGTAGTCTTTTTATCCTTTTAGGCAACGTGGATCCTTGATTTTTTGGTTGTGTGTTACAGAGCATGGTTAGCATCTCTACTTGGTCGGCAGCAGCTGGAAGAATGGCAGCAATGGATGTACGTACGGGTGGCATAAGATTTGGTTAGGCTTCAAGAGATGAAAGTTTTCTCACAGTTCATTTTCTCCCTCAACTAGAGGAAAGGCAAAGGGGAGGCGAAAGTGACAAAAGATCCTTGATTTGAGCAAGTTGCGATTCAAATACCGCTGTGGAGCTTGGTCAACCGTTTAAAGATGAGTGTCTGGAAGGTTTGCTCTTGTCCTTAGGAGGATTTGTACTTATGACGAGCCGTGCAGAATCTTTAGAAACTTGATCAGCTTCGTTGTTGGTGGCGAGCCGCCTCTTTTAGTTTTCACAGTCTGTACACAAAGTCTAAATTCGCCTGACCAGTTTAGAAAACGTCTCCCCTTCTCATTTGCAATCCTCACATCTACGATTCATGTTTCTAATATTAGGAAGTGAATGTCAGTAATAAATATGACGAAAATTCTGATGAAAAATAAGCATACTGTGCCGTCGTATTTCCCACCGAATCAACTATGCGAATATGGTTGATGAACATCAGCGCCGTTGAGAAAGCACCGTCCGTAACCGAGTAGTCTCATGAAGTGTCAATAATATTGCAGAATATCTCTATTTCGTTGATACAACTTGAATACAACGGAGCTTACAACCCCATTCTGTATATGGCGATACCCACTAAAAGGAAGCAGACTCGACTCCGGAACTAATAGAACCAGAGGAGATTATACTGTGAGATCTTTGCCAAATGCCAGACTCGGCGGGCGTAATCTAATGCCCGGCGCATAGTCGTAACTTCACAGCATATTACCCCATTTCCTCCAATTTCCCCCCCTCCAATTTATAAAAGATCCACAGCCCGAAAACCTCTCCGAGCGGCCAAACCACCCCGAATTTCGAGAAAATTGCTCTATGGCGACTTGTCCCATATTTCATCCCTACTCCTAAAAACCAAAATTTCATCGACGTACTATCAAAAATGAAGCCCCTGATAGTCGCACGTTCGAAATCGATACTCGTCCATCATGACTATACACTGGCGCTATAGCGCGAGTGGACAAAATCAGCAAAAGGTGAACCTTTTACCCCTTCTGTGGAATTTTGGGGGGTGCGACTGCACCCCCCGCACCCCCCCTGGGGTACGGGCCTGTCAACAACAACATAAACTATCCCCCTCAACTGTATATAACTTTTCTCCCAATTAATGCCCAGCAAGGGCAGTCCTAGAACCAGGTTGTCATGTCAAAGGCACTGCACAGTAGTTTTAAAATCTCTGCAAGAGTAATGCCTGACCACTGAATGTAGACTGGGGAAACCTTTAACTCACCCCTTTGAAAGACTTCCTGGCAGTATTAAACCATTTCTTCAAAACCCGGGGGAATTTTCAAAATTTAATTTATACTGAGAACATAGGATTGCAGCATTACACACAGCAGTGTCACACAAAAGGGCCATATTGATTGTGTCTTCTCAGAGGGGTCTGGGCAGAGCCGTCTCTTCCACATATGCACAAGGCATTACACACACAGATTTTAAAATGTCAATGGAAGTAGGGGTCTAATACTTGGTATAATAATTACGCAATACGGGCAATACGGGTTGCAAAAAAAATTCCAATTCCCAGGAACACAGTATGATTTTCCCTTTAATTTCTGGGTATTTTCTTTTTTAAAAGGGGGATGGCCCGACTTTAGTTATTAAGTTTTCAACTTGATAGATTGGCCTTCGCCCCAAAACCCCATCTGTAACGTTTCTCACTGATTATTTCAATCGGTTTTGATGCAAAATAGAGCTAAAAACCATGATTTTGGGTTAAGTCCTTCTATAGAGCACTGTGTAAACTTAAGAGCATATAGCACATATTTTGAGAGCGCCCCCAATTTTCAAATTGATATTTTTGCACAGTACGTTGTAAATTTTATTCTAGGAAAAACTATAACCTGCGAACAAGAAGCTAAAAAAATGCGTATTTATCACAAAATAAGCGATTTTGTAATTAGAATTGGGATCCCAGATTGGACTTAACGGCAGAGCTGGAAATGCTATGTTTATGTCCGTCCATGAGGGAACTAGTGCCACTCGAGAAAATAACCTCTAACTTGGCTTGCCTGAACTATTAAGGGGGAATCCTAGTCTCAAAGGGGGATTTTTTCAGAATTGAGATTTTGACAAAAAGTTGTTCCTCTAAGCCTCAGCTCCAAATTGCCTTTTGTTTCATCTCAATAGGATGAATACTTTTTGAGTTATCACAATTTTTCAATCCAAGATGGCCGCCATTACCATGGCAATGGGTCACATGACTGCTGCACCAGAATCACCAAAGAGTCGATGTGTAAAGCTGCGGTCAAGACGTAAAAATTTATATGATAAACTTGATGAGGAGGAGGAAATATCCTACCAGGCTGGAGCCTGTGACATAGACATTTAATTAAAGACCAAAGTTTACCGTTTTGCAAAAGTCAAAATCCGTTTTGTATTCCGTTTTACAAAACCCGATTTTCGTGGACTTTCTGTTAAATGAAAAATCAACGAAAATGACCATATTACCAGGCTTCGAATTACAATTTCAGAATTACATGCACCGGTGCATGTAACTTCAAAAATTTACATGCACAATGTAAAAGTTACATGCACAGGCTAATGTAAACATGGATTGGTGCTACTGCTAACCATTATTCATCTGGTACGTTTAGACTATTGACAGTTGGCTCAAATTTTAGCATTTCATGAATTCACAAAGTTTAATTTTACATGCACATGTGCATGCAGGCTACAAAAGTTACATGCACAGAGAGAAATCTACATGCACCTGTGCATGTGTGCACCTGGGTAATTCGAAGCCTGCATATTACAGTCTAACGTAACTGTGGAGAGATTATCAGTCACCTAGTCATCGAGTGTTCACAAAAGTCGGCCCTCCACCAGGGCTCGTGCTAAGGATTTTTATTTGTTTAGCAATTTTTGCAACAGCTCTTGCTTTGATCATGTTGATAGAGCAAACGTACACAAATGTATAGGGAAAAATTGCTACACAATCTTAAAATTGCATAGCAAATGGCAGAAAATGTGTAGCAAACTGCTATGCTAAACATGTTATCAAGAGCCCTGGCCCTCCACAACCCCAATTAAATTCAACATAAGAAATTGTTTTGTGCTCAATTACATGTTGCTCTATATTTTAGCGATAAAGTCAACCCCCCAAGTTTTGTGCTCACTTTTTGTTTCTTTTGTGAGTGTAGTGTCATACCTTGATCAAAAATCAAAACATTGCCTCGAGCATGCTATGCTACAGACTGCAGCAATGACCCTGACCGACCATGTGCTTTTCCCTTGATCACTGCCCTGGGTGACCTAATTAATTATTCAGTTGTGACAACCGGGCCATGGCGCTTGCGCAGTGACTTGGTTGCGTGCCAAAACAATGTTCTATTTTTAGCTGTAAGTTCTGCTTCTAGTAGTGCAGCTGTTTGTACTGTACATGTGTAGAAAAGAAGTTGTATGATTTTTATTGGCCACGGGTCATCGGGATTGTAAAGCGACTTCACAGAATTGGTAAATAACTATCCAAGTTGTTTAAAATTGTGATTTAAATGGTAAATAACACATTGGTTTTATTTTGTCATCATCATTTGCCAGATTTTTTACAATATTTTTAAAATATTGAACTATTTTCTGAGTTTGGCTCACATTTCCATTTTCCGTGTTACAAATTGAAATTGCCGATTCCGTGATTTTTTCAGTTTTTAACTTTGGTCTTTACATTTAATTGATTTAAAAGGACTTCTGTAAGTCAAAAAACTCTTGAAAACGGACTTACATTATCAAACTTTAATTGCGTGTTTCTCCCCATATTGTTTTTTGCAATTTGTCACCACGGGAACAGTCATATCTCAAGAACCATAGGGGGTACGCACTTGATTTTTTCACTGTTTTTTCTCTACCTTGGAAGCACAGAATGAACCAACATTATTGAATCAAGCCTTGAGAACATGTTCATTTGATCTTTTGACCAAAACCATTATTATGTTTTCTGCTGTTTTAGATGTAACCAGATCTTTACCCTGCTTACCATGCTAGTATGTGGTAAATTTTGGTTCATTGACTAGCTTTAAACCTCAGCTCCAAATTGCTTTTTGTTTCATCATCTCAATAGGAATAATCTTTTTGAATATATTGCTGTTCCCGTATTGACACATGACAAATTTTACAATCCAAGTTGGCGGCCGTTACCATGGCAACGGGTCACATGTTCCAACATTTCGCATGTTAATTTTATGCAACAAGGTTTAGGGTATGCATACAAGTGTTAACACTTGAGCTACTAGTCTGATTAGTGAGAAAAACAAGTTTTTTGAAATGTGTGGTTCAGACTAGGATTCCCCCTTAAAACAACTAATGGATGAGCGTAGACACGTACATGGTGCTATTTCCTATTTCACATTGAAAGGCCGTTTCCAGCAGCCGTTGTATTACGGGGATCCCCGATAATAATTATTCTAGTACAAAATTCCTTCGTTTGTGACACATAGACATTTTCGAGTTTAACCATTCACAGGTATAGTTTACTAGCCAGTTACCAATGCAATCGTGTAAAAATCTCCAAATTTGTTTAAAAATTGGGGGCGCTCTTCAAAAAATGTGCTAATATTGCTTTAATATTGGTCTTCCAAAATGGGGTACATTTTGCTCATAACTTTCAAACCAAACATCATTTGGCCCTAAGATTTCACAGGGTAAATGAGAAAAATAGTAGCTTTCTTCTGATACCAAAATGTTGACCACTTCCGGTAAAATCTGGGGCTTCTGGAGACGAGGCTATTAGCCATCGGGCCATGGACCTTTAAAGGACAAATCATGGATGCAACAAAGGTTAATCCATCATTATACCTGGTATATAAAAAAAAATAAGATGTTTTTCCAATTCAAGACATTTTCAGTTTACAGTGGAACTGGCATCAGAAATCATCAAACTCTTTCCAAATTGAAAGAAAGAAAAATAGCTACATGGACATTAATAAAAGACGATGATAAACCTAACATTAAGAAATATTATTTCAGATGCAATTGCATGACTCCACCTAACCCTACAAACCCCACTCCTACCCAAAAAAAAAAACTTCAAAATAAAATGGTGCGCTCTTCATATTCGCAGTTAAAGTTAGTTAAACCAAAGTTTTAAATCCGGTTTTGTCCCCCTAAACGAGGGTGGCCGGATACACCTCGCCCTCAGCAATACTGCTGTGTGAGGATTTATTGGAGCAAAAGATAATTGACCGCATGCCCTTCCTGACGCCAATCCACAGTTTCGGCGGTGGGCCTAGCCTTTGGGCAACCATGCCCACCATGCAAGGCAGCATATGCTGGATGGCCGCCATTAGCTGACGCCCTTGTAGGTAGGTCTTCTTTTTCATTCTAACCAGGGTAACCACACCCCCTTAAGAAAAACCCTATGGGGGTGTCGAGTTTAGCTGCTGACCTACCTCGGCCCCTGGGATAGGTCGTGATACTGGTTACCAGTGTTCTTTATAAAATAAATATTCTATTTACAAACTAAAATCATGCACATGACAATACAGATGATCACATAACATACCCATAAATGTAAATAATCAAGAGTACACAATAGAAATCAGTGCAAGCTTCTTTGGGCATGATGTTATTCAAATATACAGTTTATCTTGGTGTCACCATTGAAAGTCACACTGGATGGCAACAGCTGCGATTAGTACAACAATAACAAACATGTGAGTATCGCCTTTGACTCGGGAATTACGTAGGTGTGGTACAAATGCGACAAAAAAAGCCAATTATAACACCAAACAGGAAAATAACGCACTTCCAAGCCATTTTCGTGTATCATCCTGGAAGGCAACATCCTACATGCATATGGCCAATTTCAAATGGGTGCAACGCAGAAAATCGGCCCAGTTATAGCTTCAATCTAATGCTAGTTAATTGTTGCCATATTAATTTAGGGGTTTTTTTTTATTTTGTAAGTAGACTATATTTTGTAGCACAAATCAGGCCTGGCAAAAAATTGAGGGCACCCTTCACACTGTCTCTTAATCACATTTTAAGAAACGCTTTCAAACATTTCTCAGAAAAGAAAACTCACACTGAGGTTTCTCCTTTTCACGAGAAACAATGTGTCTTACTTTGTTAAAGCAATCTGACAAATTCGTACCAAACCGCAGAACTGCATTTCTGACAAATTTCACACTCATAGGATTTCTCGTTTGTACAATTTTTTTAAGTAAATAATGAAGATTTGCTCATGAATACATCGAGTTTAAAATTACTCTTCCCCAAAGAACTCACCATAATCCCCCCACACAGTCCAAGATAATGTCCTTTCAAGATCTCCCTTTCTGACAAACCCTCTATTTATAGTCCAAAGCATTTCTGACAATATTCACACTGGTAGGGTTTCTCCTTTGTGTGAGAACCAATGTGACACTTAAGGTCTCCATTTTGTACAAAAACATTTCTGACAAGTATGATTTCTCCTGTGTATGAGAACAAAAGTGATGTGTATCTCTCTTTTGTGAAAAACATTTCTGACAATACTCACACTGATGGGGTTTTTCCTTTGTGTGAGTACTAATGTGACGTTTACGGCTTTCCTTTTGTGCAAAACATTTCTGACAATACTCACACTGGTAGGGTTTCTCCTTTGTGTGAGTCCTATTGTGACGTTTAAGGTCTGACTTTACTGCAAAGCATTTCTGACAATACTCACACTGATGGGGTTTTTCCTTTGTGTGAGTACGAATGTGAAGTTTGAGATTTCCTTTTTGTGAAAAACATTTCTGACAATACTCACACTGATAGGGTTTCTCCTTTGTGTGAGAACGAATGTGAAGTTTAAGTGCTCCATTTCTTCCAAAGCATTTTTGACAATACTCACACTGGTAGGGTTTCTCCTTTGTGTGAGTCCTATTGTGACGTTTAAGGTCTGACTTTACTGCAAAGCATTTCTGACAATACTCACACTGATGGGGTTTTTCCTTTGTGTGAGTACGAATGTGATGTTTAAGGACTCCCTTTTGTGCAAAGCATTTCTGACAATACTCACACTGATAGGGTTTCTCCTTTGTGTGAGAACGAATGTGAAGTTTAAGTGCTCCATTTCTTCCAAAGCATTTTTGACAATACTCACAGTGATAGGGTTTCTGTGTGTGAGTGTGAATGTGAAGTTTGAGACTTCCCTTTATTGCAAAGCATTTCTGACAATACTCACACTGATATGGTTTCTCCTTTGTGTGAGTACGAATGTGACGTCTAAGACCTTCCTCGATTGCAAAGCATTTTCCACAATATTCGCACTGATATGGTTTCTCCTTTGTGTGAGTACGAATGTGAAGTTTGAGATTTCCTTTTTGTGAAAAACATTTCTGACAATACTCACACTGATATGGTTTCTCCTTTGTGTGAGTACGAATGTGACGTCTAAGACCTTCCTCGAGTGCAAAGCATTTTCCACAATATTCGCACTGATATGGTTTCTCCTTTGTGTGAGTACGAATATGAAGTTTGAGATTTCCTTTTTGTGAAAAACATTTCTGACAATACTCGCACTGATAAGGTTTCTCATGTGTGTGAGTAAGAATGTGTTTAGTAAGATCTGTATTCTGTGTAAAGCATTTCTGACAATACTCACACTGGTAGGGTTTCTCCTTTGTGTGAGAACGAATATGTATCATATAACGGTGCTTTTGTCCAAACCATTTCTCACAAAAATTACATTGAAAGCGTCTTGTGTGAACAAGAATGTGTCTGGTAAGATTTCTCTTACGTGTAAAGCACTCCTGACAATAAGCACAGCGATATGGTTTCTCCTTCATCAGATTCTGAATGTGACTGGAAAGAGTTCTACTTGAGCGTGATGTGTTAAGGTGTTTTGAACAATGCTCCCTTTGAAACAATTTCTCACTTGTGAAGAATTTACACTGATAGTATTTTCCTTGCAAATTTAAATATTTCTTTCTGTGCATTGCACTGTGCTGTCTTAGTCTATCTAATGATTGCAAATATATTCCACAATACGTACACTCAAATGGTCTGTATCTTCTTGCCATTTCTAATGCTCACAAGAGACTGCTGAAGATACTTCAGAAATCTGTTCATTTGCAGATTTGGTTAAGTACATCACCTTTAAATCACTGTTGCATAGGTTTGGAATCTTCCTTTGAGGCTGTGAGTGGGCAAATAAACAAGACTGACTTGAGCTCACACCTGAAAAAAATGAACCAAGTAATTGAATCAATTTCCATCATGCAAAAATGAGTAACAAAAGTCTATTTAGTATAGCAATATACTTTGCAACACTATGTCACCTACGTGACCTACCCCAATGGAGGGAGAGACTCTTCCATAACCGTTACACAGCACATGCCTGTTGATATACCACGTGTACTCAATGAAAAAAGATAATGAAAACTGTTGGGCTATTCCATATCAACACTTGAGATGTGCACCGCAGCATGTCATGGATTTTTTTTCTTTTTTGGTGTGATGATAGATATTGATGGAAATGAAAATCCTGAAATTTTTAGCTTCATACCGCCTTTTGTTTTCCCACAGGAGCATTCAGAAATTTAGGGGGGTCACCATAAAAAATTCTGTGCGATGCAAAATACAATTTTGAGAGGGCCATAAACTTTTAATGGAACCCTCCCCAACTTTGTAAATCACTATATGGGGGAATTTTTTGGTGTAGAATTCAAAATCTTGTATCAAATATGTGATAGCTCCTTTACTTTTAAAGTATTTGGTGTCAAATGCAATATCTTCATCTGGGACCAAGTTTGGGGGTCAGAACTACGTAGCAACAATATTTTTTTGTCAATTTCCTTGTTTATATCTGATCACACTGCAGTGACTTTTTCTATTTCTACCATTAACAATAATAAGTACATTATGGAAGTAAATAAGTGAGTTACAGCCTAAGATTGAAAAATCCTAATTTTGCATTTTGACCTAATTGGCCCCCTTAAAAATCAATGTTGACACAACAACATCAACCCCTCTACTTTCAGATATGTTGAAATACCTCACAAGAACTATTCTTGAAAGGAAACCAGGCTTGGTGTTTTTGATGTCTTCATTGTTTTCAGCACAAGATACTTTTGCTGATACCCCATAGAATGTATAATGGTGATATACACTGTGAATGTACAGGTTGATCTCTGGGGGTCACAATATACTTTGTGTGGTAACTTGAGTGTTGTATTTTGTGTGAAAAAATAAAGACAAAAAACCAAGCTAGTTCTTTAAGAAAGTGTTTAATATTCTTCACATATCTGAAGTAGAGGGGTGGAGTCGAACTTCAACATTGGTTTTCAGGGGGGTAAAATGTGTCAAAAAAGTACAATTGCCATTTCAAGGAGCTGTACCTCATTTATTTACTTTTCTATGTGTTCATAATTGTTGGTATAAAGTTCTACTATGTACATCTGATTGACCAAAGATGGACAATAAATTTTCTATTTTGGAGTTATGACCCACCCAGGCTTGACCCCGAATGAACAAAGCGCATAGTAGGCCTCCTTACTCTAAAAGTAAACATGCTATGAACTTCCCGATGCCATATTTGCATCTACTCCCAATATTACCCATAGATTAGTGATTTTCAATGTTGTGGAGGGCTCCATACTAGTCGGTGACCCTCTCAACAATCGTTTTGCATTGGGTGGCACTTTGAGGGTGACCCCCCTAAGTTTCCAATTGCTCTAGCGGAAAACAAAAATAGAGAATGAGGCCGGACTATGACGCTCAAAATTTCAGGATTTTCAATATCTCATCAAATGTTCTACCACCACCTTAAACGAAAAAAATCCATGACGTCTGCGGTGCACATCTCAAATGAAGACCTGAATGGGGCCTGTTTAGATATAGTGTTAGAAGATATTTGAATGCCAGAACTAGATATACCAGTAATTTGCTTAAATGCCTTCAGTCTTTCCTAAATGTTTAAGAGCCCAGTTTACACAGTGCATTTCTGTGGCTGCCATTTCGGCCCGGAGATCCTCAGGAGAGTAACGACGGAAAAAATGCATGTCTAACTGACTATTCATGGGTCAGTTATGGTCTGAATTTTCGTGCAATGGCATTTAAACCAGTTCTATTTCCTGCCATAGATTTGATGTTCCCAAAGGAAGCAAAAAAAATTTGGACCAATGGTGTCCACAGAAAAAGGGCTACTGGAGTTCAATACACTGCAACTTAAAGACAATATCACTACAGTGATTTCTAAATCAGAAAATCGAAAAAATCATCAAAATCAGATTTGTGCATGTTATGTTAAGCAAGTACGATGGTATCCTAACATACCCTGCAATGATTAGAAGCAGAAGCAACCTAATATGACAGAATGGAAATTTTAGTCATTACTGGCCGTTCGGACACTTACTACAACACGTAGATTGAATGGGGAATCGCATCTTTAAACCACTGCCTTTTTCTTCCTTTTATGTATTCTCATTTGGAAAAGGTAACTTATGAGAATTCTAAGACCTTAGCCTTCACTTTGAAGCGATTCCTGCAAATTTCAAATATTTTTCAAATCACTGATGTGTCTTTACAGGGACAGACTCAAGTTCAAGTGGCCAATGAACACAAACATGGAGGAAATATAAGGAAAAGGAAGAAAATAATTGCCTTGCTCTTATAATACTGACCTATGTTTGTTATTTAACATTTGCCTTGCTTAAGAGTATTATCAGTGTAAGTTTGGGGTTTCTTTTTTGGGCCTTTAAGTGCTATCTAATGACATTGAATGGCACTTGTAAACTTCATTAATTAAATGCCCTCTTAATTTGTTTTCAGAATGATGCTCCATCCAGTAATTAACCCTAATGCGGCCCAGACGCATTGAGGTGCAACAGAAACGTGGTACCGGTCGGAAAATTGTTTTTCGGTGCATCTCGGCCGTCAACAACTAGTTTTTGCTGGCAAAATGACTCTCATTGCACCCTCATTGCACCTGGGACGTCTTCCCGGAAAATGATGCGATGTTTCCTCGTTGCATCTGGGCACAACTTCTTTTCCAGAAGATGGCGCATGTTCCTCGTTGCATCTGGACGTCTTTCCGGAAAATGATGCGATGTTTCCTCGTTGCATCTGGGACGTCATTCCAGGAAAATGATGGCGATGCTTTCATCTGCATTTCGGACGGTTTTTGCCGCAAAGGCGCAATGCTTTCTCATCAGGCGTGTGACACGGTGTACCAATGCCCATAGACAATTTTATATCGATTGTGATAGCGCCACCATATACGATACGCTACTTATTAATTATACATAAACGCTTCATGAACGTAAACCGGACATACGTAGCGTAATAGCGCCACGCACGCTGGCTAACTATAAGCTACAGATTTCATGGCGATCGGTGTGCAGTCCGCATCCATTCTCTTGATCGAGTGTCTAGGCCTATCCCGATGTATTTAGGATCCCTGTTTCTCATTGCATTCACAACTCGTGCTTCTCGTTGCAACCTGGGACGCCTTTCCGGAAAATAGGCGATGTTCCTGTTGCATCTGGGGACTCTTCCGGGAAAATGACGCGATGTTCCTCGTTGCCATCTGGGACGTCTTCCGGGAAATATGACGCGATGTTCCCTCATTGTCTCTGGGGCCGTTAACGACTGTACGCTACTTATTCTTGGTGCCGGGAACAACGTCCGAGATGCAATGACAGCAAAATTTGTTTCTCATTGCACTGGGCCGTTAAAAATAAGAATAGATTGCACCTCGTTGCATAATTGGGCCGATGTTCGGCAAACCACCCGGTCCGGGTTGGGTTATCTATGGTGAAGATGATACCGTACTGAATCAGAATTATAATTTTGTCTTTACCAAGAAATAACCCAGCTCAGATCCAGACTGTATAAATTAAACCACAATGAAATACTACCATGTACACACTTCACAGGAATTGTGTGAATGAGTGATGAACAGGGGGACAGGCTTATTTCTTGAAATTGGGACAAATTTGGCCAAAGGACAAGTATGTGAAGGTTCCTAATAAAAAAGGGTTTCCTTTGTCAAGTATTGACACTAACATAAAGTACTGATAGTCCCCGTCACAATTCCTTTTCTGAAAATAGGCGTATACATACGCGACGGGAAGTTGCTGCGTGTAAATACGCAAGACTAGTATTCCTTTACGCGTTGTCTGGTTCTGTCTTGGAGGGAATGCTGGCAGACCCACCGATGCTTGACGCAGAGAAAAGGAATTATGACAGAGAGTATAACATCCTCACTAAGCAATGGTTGTCCTTTTAAAGGTGAAGTTCGATTTATGTGTATTGTTTCTGTACTTGATATGAGAGCCCCGGAGCACTTCGCCCCAAACACCCCCATGCAGCAAACCGTGGGAAAACAAATTGCCGGTTTTGATGGTAGATGCCAATACCACTGCAGTTGAAAAACCTCCTATATCCAATACGTTGCTAATAATATGACCTGGTAACCACTAAAACGTGTTTTCTCTGTTTCATATCTTGGGGCATGAAAGGATTGAGGCGCCCAACCACCACTGTCAAGACGACAATGAGAAAAAATACGGGCCTTTCATTGATATCAAATCAATCTACTTCCGGGTAAATCGCAGAATATATGGAGATGGCTTGAAATCCTTGTTGCACCTTTAAAGTGAGCAGAAGATTATTTTTCGTACATACAAATTTCCTACTACAAATTGCACTTGGGATAGGTTGTCCGACACCGACACACCATGTTTCAAGGTTTATTCAAACAAGCACGAAAAGAAAACTGCAAAATGTTTTTTTGAACTTGCCTGTTATCGGAATCAAACCATCCGCATTGATTTAGGGTGGGCACACTGACAGAAATACTAAATCATATCTATTATTAAGTACCGGCAAGTGATAGTGACCATAACAACTAGTGCCACGCGGATTATAACACGCAAATAACACTAGTGCAATTGGGCGACACTAGTGTTACCGGTGTTAGAATCGCTAACAAGCGAACGCCGACGAACGTCCGACAACGGGTCTTAGGGCTTCAGCGTGTCAAGCCGTGTTAACGCGTGTTGGCCAGTGGTACCTGGTGCTACTAATCGGAATCAATATTTTTGTGTTTCAAAGTGTATACTTCACATAAAATCCATACGAAAGAAAGGGATATAAGTAATACAAGAAGTTGTGTGTACAGGAACTCTTTATTTTAAAAGTATGAACAGAAACCGAGATCCCAACTACAGTATGAATGCGTGTCGTCTTGTGGAATGTAGCCACACTGCTACCGTGCACCGTAAGCTCCAGTCAGGGTCATTATTTTTTTCGGGGTTGCCATTGGCATGAGGACACACCCATAGTGATACGGATTGGCCGTTAATTTGAGGGACAAAATTAGCTTCGGATTATTTTGGGCTCATGTGCAATAAATGCAATGTATACGGTATGAAATTTTGCGTTATGATTGTTTATAAAAAGCACTTTCAGTGCTCTTAGAGGCTTCTCAGGAAAAGTCATCAGGTCACGCCAAATAACCCGTGAGAATCTTGTTAGTTTCTCGTTAGGAATTATGACAAAAGGTCCTGTTTTCCAAAGCCCATTTTACCCAGAATCTCCCAGCATGAGTAATAGACCAAGAATAATGTACGTATTTCGTGGTATTCGATTGTACCCCCCTCTCTTGGAATAATTGACACATTTATTTATGTGCGAGTGTGTTTACAAACATAATTATGTTAGTAAACACGGACGGTAATCTAGGATGAGGACGAACACACCACAATCCATGTTGGAAATAGGAAAATTTTTGGGAAAAAATAATTTAGATAAATGTTAATAAATGTTTCAATACGGTTAATGTGCGAAGGTGAGAAGGAAGAAAAAAACAACCTACGTTGAAGGAGATTTACCTCTGTCACACTACTGAAGGGATACGAGTCCATGGAATATCCAATTTCACTCTTCATTAAATAAAAGTTTATTTGAACAAATCTTTAAAAAAATACAAAACCACGCGATATTATTTTTTCTTTTCAATTACCAACTTTACTTATGCAAACACTTATTTAGTTTAAATCACAATTTCTAAGGGGACCAAATAACGATAAATGCTAGATAATTAGAAGCGCAGCCTGAGGAACACGTGCACGGGACGAGCCTCGAATTCACACCACACAACCGTTAACCCTACACATTTCAGCATGTTTCACCATTTTTAAGTAATTTTCATTGGCGTCACAAAAGGTCATATCTGCAATCCATATAGCTCAGATGTCGAATAAAATCTACGGCTTCGATTGGGACTATGGATTGAAAATGAATGTGCGATAACATAAAGCGAAAAAGATCATAGGCCGACATCTTTACTGTAATAAATACTTTTATGATGATCAATAATTGTTTAAAAACTATCACACGTGCTTTCAGCCCCCCCCCGCTACAGTGATTATATATTGATGAGCTACATGTACAAGTAGCACCTGTTAGCACCGTGTGGGCGTGTAGAAAAGTTACAAACATTACAAAATGATTTTGACCTCTTTTACGGGGATTTTTATGCGTGATGGAATCACAAATTTAATTTGAACATCTACGTGGATGTTTTAAAACATGTGTCAGTTGTTTACTTTTAAACTTTCTAATCCTGAATTTAATTACGTCACGCGGGGGATTCCCCATAGTCATTATAGGGTCCATTCATCAATTACGATCCCACGAGGGAGGGGCTTGGGACATGTTTGAACATTCATATAGTAAATATGAGAACGCGATGGTTTTAACTTGCAATAATTAGGGCTAAATGCGCATAAATGAGCACTAGAGCAGAATCTTATTTCTAATAATAATCAAGCATCGTCGACTGTGACGCATATACTTTTTCGATTTGAAGGCTACACAAAACGAAATCAAGAGTCCCTTTCAAGAAAGTTGCTAGAATATGCTAGAGCATGTGTTTTAAGAATGACGGGTTTTCCCCTAATGCATATTAATACCGGTCTCACCAGCATAATTTTTTACCGTTCCCACCATTTTAAAAGGGGGGGGGAGTATCCTTAGATAAAAATTCCTTATTAATTTTGTTTTAAAAGTTATAATAAACTGTTTTTATTTGTTTTCCAAATCGACTAACAATTACAACTGTAATCATTGTTTGGGGGGGCTTAACATTATGAAATATTATTTCAAAACCAAGATGGTACTTGAAACTATTACCTGAGCAGCCCCTCGAGGCCTCTGGGTCCATCTCTGAAGTAAAATCGTGTAGTCCTGATGTTAAAGGCCGGCTCCTTTGTGGCATGAAGACTTGGGAGCTGGAGCTATTTACATTACCCCAGGGAGGAGACATTAATTTTTTAAAGTTCGCCGAGCTCTGATAACTTGATGTAATGAAGAAAATAATAAGGGGAACACTCTCACAAATTGTTTCTAGACTATCGTCGGTCTTAATCTGTTTACGATTTTAATAATACGGGTAGAAGTAATAGAATGTGATCTCCCACTATTCTGTATAATGATGGTAAACGACAGGGATCCCTGTGATGACGTAATTTAAATCTGACGTAATTAAATCCTTTAAATTAGAAAGTAAGAAAACCCGTTACCCGACTCATTGTCTTAAAACCCATCCACTTTCGATTAGGAAATAAAATTACCTTTGATGTCGTTTCGGAAAATATAATACGATTGTTTATGCAAGCAATGGCTCAGGAATATAGATTTTTGCCATATTTTTTCCGTTTCTTTAAGTTTTGCCGTATTCGTTTTCACATAGAAACATGTGAATTCATGCTAAGTTCTATGAAGTTAACACTCAAAGCACGTGGATATTTACTCAAATTAATCACTAGAAAAGTATGTCATTTTTATCAATTCTCTTTTTATGCCTAACGTTTTAATTTCGATCCATAGTCATTCGGACGTAGTAGATCTTAGTTGACATATTGCGTTGTAAATTTTGAACAAATTGTGAGATAGAATGGAAAATATAAAAAATAAACTGAGATCCGGCTTGAATGTCGAAAATTTCCCAAGGGAACCTGAATGTTATCAAAATTCGGAAGGTCCTCGCCATCGCGTTCCAGTTTGTAAGAATCTTACTTTATTTGATATGGTCCTTACAATGCAAGTATACAGAAAAGGTAAAGATATGCGAAATTAAATATGGTTTGAAAAGAAGAACAAGTAACCCGGTGATGTGTTGTTATTTTTTTTAATGATTTTAGGAGCTAACAGTTAAGGTACTATATATTTTAAACACATCAAAAAAAAAAGCCTGGATAGTCAGTTAGTGCACATTGCCCTTAAACCCTCCCTTGCTGATGGTCGGGGTTCGACACCCAACAAGGGAGATTTTTTTCTCTTCCTCTTCATCTTTCTAATTAATCATTTTATGACAATACTGATAGTAATATAATTAAGCTTTACTACATATTTTTTTTTCAAAAAAATGTGACCATACTATGGCTGCATGCTATGTTAAACACACAAGTAAACATGTATACAATGCAGAGGTTACCACGTGCACATAATATCCTTGCGAGAGTGTATTTTACGATTTGGCACAAATGGGGATCCAGGTAGAAATTGTTAGAAAAATAAAAAAAAACTGGAAACTCCCACTTGTTGTATTAATCACTTAGGTCCATGCCGTAATTGTAAACAAGGCCTAATTTATAAGAGAGCAATAGCTCCGGAGCTCCTCGAACGAAGAGCTCCTTCTAAAGTGTCAGGAGTGTTATTTTTCGAGCTCCTGCTTCTGTAATGTATGTTGTAAGGTATGGGGGAAATTGAAAATAGAGATCCGTATCATGATCCTCGGTAAAAATAGGAGGTGATTAACAGAGCTCCAAACAATTTTAGATGTAAAGGCCTGTTTAAAAAACGGGGAATCCCAATGCTGAGTGACGTAATTAATCATGCAAATGAATATCCACGGTCGATTGTTGTGTGGGACTTGTGACGAGATAACCTGATGGCCGAAAGGGGGGGGTGGTAAGCTCCAATACTTACGATCAGAGAGAATAATGGCCCGGGAATGGACAATAGACATACATGTACGCTGATTTAAGGCTGAGTTTAGTGTTATTTTTACGTTTGTATGATGACAAAGATACCTTGAGTTAGAAAATAGAACTTCATTTCTATTCATACTTGGGACACTCCCTACGCCGCTAAAAAAAGCTAATGTAACATCCTCTGCAGTCTCAGAACTGCCACACCTTCACCATGTATCCTCTTGATTGTGTTTTAAGTTTCTTGTGGTTCTCCAATATTTAATAGACTTCCAAAATTTTTGTAGAATGATAACCGTCAACTCCAGTGGACTGGTATTTTCATAATTTCACCATTTTGACCACCCTTCCATGCTTTCACTAATTTTGCCCTTAGTTACCCTAATTAAAAATTCATAAAACCGCATCTTACTTAGTGAGCCCAGTGTCAACCGGTTCCTGCCGTAAAAAATACAGTCCTATAAACTTCGATATCAGCCAGGATCATTGGAAATTCCAGTACTTTCTTGGCACGTGAATACAAGCACAGTGAGTTCGACTATATGCATGACGCTTCATTGTCGGGTAAAAAAATGAGTGCGAAGCGCATAGCGTGCTTGGTCAACTTAGAAATATCATCCAAATATTTTATGTCCCTATCTCTCCATGTTTAATCCCGGTCTGATAGCATGTAATCGTAACTAAGGGAATATATGTTCAAAATTTCTTCACTGTTTTGTTTTTGTTGTTGTCAT
This sequence comes from Ophioderma brevispina, assembly GCA_023653785.1. Classification (NCBI taxonomy): domain Eukaryota; kingdom Metazoa; phylum Echinodermata; class Ophiuroidea; order Amphilepidida; family Ophiodermatidae; genus Ophioderma; species Ophioderma brevispina. Next base: position 21,007 of record JAMKCH010034552.1, on the reverse strand, counting down.
TCACGAACTGGTCTTTCACATCGCATGGGTGACTTCCGGGCATGGCATGCATCGGCCCATTTTGCGACAATTTACAAAATATTTTATTTTGACTAATTTGGCTAATAATTGTATTTGTATAATTTAAAATAATAAAATTTTGAAAATTTTAAACCCTACAAGTACAAAAATCTTGCAACAGCCACGGCAGATTGGAAGAAATGAAATTGATCTATCTGGAAAATATACGGTGATACATTATTAAACAATGGCATAGACTTGTCAAATTTAGATCATATTTGCGTTTCGTGTCTTTTTTATCATAGAAAAAATTATGTTCCGAAGTTCTAAATTCTTGGAACATGGGGTCTAGTTTATGTTAATGAACACGATTGCCTAAATTATAATAATTTGCGCCATGCTGACGAATAGAGGAACTCCGGGGAGGAACTGATAGGGAGTGATCGGAATATAGGAGTTTTGGAGAGGAAGATTGAAGCTATGAAATTGAAAGGGAAGAGTAAAGCTCTTCGTGGATGTTTTGTTCTTCTATCTTATATAGAAGATCGGTACCAACCGTACCATAAAAGCCATGTAGTAAAAATAATAACCGGGTCCGTCCTCCTCACTTTTAAGGGAGACCAAGGCAGCGAAAAAAATAATATTATAAATGCGGCCTATGGAATTAGGTTCCAAACTAGTAATGTATACGTTAGCGAGTTGTCGATTCCGAAGGCAAATCAGTTTGAAATTATGATTTTTAGAAATGCTATATATGAAGGAGCTTTTTTTTTTTTTACCTTTTTTTTTCTTTGAATAAACTGTAAAATTCAAATTAGCGGTATTTGACGGACATTCAAATTTAACTTCAAAGTAATGAGGTGTGTGTATTTATATAAACGAAAAGCAGAGGGCAAACGGACATTTCACCGAGCGGTCAAATTGGTCATATTTTAGGTACATGTGACGGTGTAACACCCTAGGCAACTCGGCCGCACTCGCAGGCGCCGGTCAACGTGAACTATGCTGGTGTTAAATGAGAAGCATGGTGTTAATTTATCATCTGCCAGAGTGTTGTACAAATGGTGAGATAACTTGTTATTTCATTTCATTCGTTTGTTCAGATTTTCTTTCGTTAATATCCTCTTCCTTCGTGGCATGAGGATGTAGAATGTGTTTATTTACTAGTTTTATTTTATAAACTTTTTTTCCATTAAAGAGTTGTGCAGTTCATGCTTAGTGAATTTTTATGTGCGCTCCAAGAAATTCGAAAACTGCACTGCAATTAATCGGCCGGTTCGGCTTCCAGGATGAGAGTGTCAATACGTCCACATGAAACTGAGTTGAAAACCCGATGCAGAAGACTATAATTTCGTGGTAGGACATCGCCGGGGGAATAAGGAATGGAGGACGCCCTCTGTAGTTTTCATGAGAGGCAGATGAACTTGCAAACATTCCCATTTTAAAGGGAATGTCCAAATTTACTTTGCTGGTTTAAAGAATTCCCACTTTACATAAATTCCCTAAAAGGACGGTTTTATGTAAAATTATAATACAGGCTTCAATGGTATGAAAATTTCCACAAAGGAACCTTTCACCCCCAGAACCCCGATGCCGCTTTGCAAGGATGGGCGTTATTTTATTTAGAACATATATATGAGGGCATTTGTGCTTTAGTTCTTGGGGGGGGAAACGACCTCATTATTGCATTTTGTTTTCTGGGGGGGCGGAAAACTAAATGGAATTGCCATAAACAACAACAACCTTATTACATACATACCACACCACCTCCACTTGTGGTAAGGCATGCTAATCTATTAAGGGCTCAGTTCAGAAGACTTGGATGGGCACATTTTAAAAAATTTGGGTGAAGTTTAGGGAATTTTTGAAAATCAGAATAAAATTACAAGGTGATGTATGTGTTCAATACAATGGTGAATGAAAGCTATGAACTGTGCCATGGGAATGGATTTATAGCTTGAATAGTGCTAGCTAGGAGGGCCGCAGCTCTTATGCATATACGAACGGTTAAGCAGTGATGGCGAGTTGTTTCTCTTGTAACCCAATGACTTTTAAAACGGTAATTTTGTGTTTGATCGGTAAAATAAAGTGATTTATTCTCCCGGTGCGGATTTTGGCCAAAAGTGTATGCCCTAACAAAGCTCTACACCACAAAAAAGCAACACAAGGTAATATTGTGGTATATTGTGGTATATAGAACCTGCAAGATTTTGTTGGTGTTTGTGTTATGCGGATCTTATCATGGACATATAAAGTGTGGTACATTCCGGTACATCCCACACCCCGACCCGCGCCCATGTAGGCCTATAACACCAAGGTTCCCCTGGGCCCGCAACTTCTCTTGGAGCCCTGTACATTGTGGCCTATGTGCAGCTTTTTGTTTATTACTGTGGTATATTGTTAGTATATGATGAGTTACTCAAATTTGGTATAGTTATGATTTATCTAACTAATAAGCATACACCACAATATACCACATCAAATTTTGTGGTAGTTTGGGTCTATGGAAGGGCACGTATTATGAAAGTTGTGGTATATTGTGATCTATGGTCTGTCCTCACAATATACAGCCTGTAGTGTTAGGGGTAGTTAGGACCCCTGCATGGTTTACTGGTTAAATACACCTTAAATCGCCACCAAAACGGATCACTCTAACCTCAGAAACCGCTTCGACCAATGGCTGCTTTAAAACAATTTGTGTTTTAAAATAGTCCTTAAAATTTGCCCTTTTTAAAAATTTGTCCAAAAAAAATCAAGTTCTCAGCTACGACATGCGATAAAACACTCCCGATGAGGCCTGCACCGCGTAATTTAGCGTGCGCGTATTTCTATGCCAAAAACACGCTGTTTACCCATCGGCGATGCCCCTTGGTTGCCCGTCTAACTTTTGGACCAATCAGGGATGGATTCCCAAAAGTAGCTCGGCCATTTTAATGACGTCTTCACTTTAGAACGAGTGCATTTTTACTCGCAAATTCTCCCCTTTTTCTACAAAGCCTACTTCTTTTTTTAAACCTGTTTTCCAGTAACGAAATAAACTGTATGTAGTACGTTCCACCAATTTTGTTTACATGTTTAGTGTCTTTTCAGGGCAGAATGTTGCCGATTTCGTAGCGATTTCAAAGTTGTGTAACCTTGTCTGTGACCCCATACTTTCCCTCATTTTTCAAGCCCTGCCTCTTCCAATAAAATTAACCTGTAGGAGTGTTCACGGGAGATATTAATCTAGTCTGGTTGCTTAGAATGATGGATTGAAGATTTTCATCCCTATATTTATCTATATAGGGTTAGGGTCCTAAAATACACTATTACCAATTTGTCACCCTTCCAAAGGTGCAGAATTCTGAACATTTTGATGTTTCGCTGGCATTTTTGAGCCTGTAAAATGCATCGATGCTTGATTTGTTTCAATGAGTATGTGTCTAGAATAGCTGTACAAATACATTAAAGTGACAGGAGGAGATTAGTTTAGGATGAATTTGCTCTCAAATTTCACTGGATCGGTTGGAGACCACCTACGAGAACGTTCCAAAGGTTTATTGGACAAACAGGTGCAACAGAAAAACCGCAAAACCCTTGATTTGAACTGCCTGCTAATCGTAATCTTCCTAAGAAAACCATGCTTTGACTTTCTGTCGTGCATTACAGAAACTACTAAATCATCATCTTTTACATACCATAGAGACGGCGTCGGCGTATTTACTTCAGGTGTGACTAATTCTAATCATTGGTAAGCATTCCAAATATGTAAAAAACCTAGGTTCGAGAAAAATTGGGGCGCTTCTTTCTGGAAATCTCATGTCTCTTTAAAGAATATTAGCAAATTTTTTTGAAGAGCGCCCCAATTTTTTCAAAAATTTGGAGAGTTTACACGATTGCATTGGTAACTGGCTGTAAACCTATACCTATGAATGGTTAAGCTCCAAAAATGTCTCTGTGTCATAACGAAGAGAATTGTGTACTAGAATAATTATCGGGGATCCACGATAATACTACAACTGCTGCTGGAGAACGGCCTTCCAATGTGAAAGAGCCGGGACAAGCCATTCGTGTTACGCTCATCCATTTAATAGGTGTTTTAATAGTTCAGCAAGCCAAGTAGAGTTATTTTCTCTCGAGGTGGCACTATTTCATCATGGATGGCCATAAAATTAGCATTTCCCGTTCTGCCGTCAAGTCCAATCTGGGATTCCCAATTCTAATTAGCAAAATCGCTTATTTTGTGATAAATCGCATTTGCATTCTCGCTTCGCGTATAGTTTCTAGACAATTACCAACGTAATGTGCAAAATATCAAATCTTGAAAATTGGGGGCGCTCTTCAAAAAATGGCTAATATTGCTTAAGGATGAAAATCAGGTCCCAAATTGCTAATTTGATTTTTTTTTCTTCCAAAGCCAATTTCGCCCAGACGTCTATGGGGGCTTTTCCCAGTCCATATATTATTAAAATTAAGATTAAGTAAGATTATTTTGACATCATACAAACTCGTACTCAAAGAATACTTTACCAAATTAGAATGGGGATGATTGGACCTAGAAAACCGAGCGCGGGAGGTGGTAGTTAATATATTCCCCGATCAAATCGTTTGTAAGCACTGGTGACAGTGAAGATGTATTCATTTTCTACTGATTTGACCATTATAATAGTAAGAACGTACCGTGTTCTGCACGGACATGCCTGCGCAAAACTTAATTATTTTGTATCTTTGTAAACAGGTGTCAACTCAGCTCTGTCAAGACTCAAGTCTGACAAAATTATTCTGCATGCTTACAAGAAGAAACTGGCATTTTGACCCTAGAGGACAGATTGTAATATTATTATAACATTGTCATGTAAGGCGGTGGCCTCGAGATACTGATGAACTAAATTTCTCCATTTGGAGAGATGAATGAATAAAATATAGGGCGGAACTGAGTCTTGGACTGGCCATGCAATGGATATTTGACAAATCAATTTATTTATCATGAACATACGACTTAAGCCCACTCAGCTCAGCAAATGTTGATCTTTATCGGGCCTTTAAATTTAGCCTTCTCTTCCATCTGGTGTGCATTGGAACAAGAGGCTAATAACAGGGTGGACGTCCCTGTCAATCAAGCTTTGGATTCTGTTGTAGAAGTGTTCTGTTACAAATCACATTCGATCGTTGAGGTTGATCACCGTGCTGATCACCGTGTATTGATTACTTATTACGCTGATGTCTTTATTGCTATTCCCTTGACCCGGTTGCCCCTATCGCACTGCTTGCCCGCTCAGTCATACACACATTCCCGACTCCATATTGATCATACATGCGCAATGAGAAATTACTGTGAAATAGCAGCAGTTTCGGTTTTTGACTTAAAAACATTGTATCGCCGACATTGATTACGGGCGAAGGGCATATACTATTGTGCAGGTTGTAGTTCATCCCCAAAAATAAAAACCAATAGAAACCGCATAGGTCTTTATAGTATAAAATGATTATACATAACTCCACATCGCCTCGGGCTCCACATTCATTTAAAATTATCCACTTCAATGACCCTGCACGTATTGATGAGTTTGTATTGTAAACGATTTTATTTGTGCTTCTGAAAATCAAATGTTTCATTTAGAAAATTACCAGTAAAAAAGCGTAAATGTTACGCAAGTATCGCAATTCATAAATAGGTATCGGTAAAAAACGGAAAAAAAAAAAATAATAAATATTGGAATATCTGCATAAATTACCCTTTTTTATCATTTTTGGTCACAACACCCCCATACATGATAGGGGCTGCACGGCATCGGAACAATACAGCTCAGCTCGTTGTTGTTATACGATGTGATCAAGGATCGGAAGGTGATTGAGGCGCCTGTTATTGTATAAACCATGAAATTTAAGCTTGAGTGACAGTTCTTGGTGGAAGTCCTGCCCTGTTTTAGCCTTCGTGGCATGGATTCTATGCTTCAACAAATAATTGAAACTGTGGAAAATCAAATGGGACATGCATGACTGCCGGCGTTTTTGGATCTTCTGCAATCCCGGACTGTTTTTGGACCGCTTATTTGCACTTCCGCATGCGATACTGCAAAGATTCGCTAGCATTTCGCATGCGGTAAAGGAAAAATCGGCATGTCAGCGAGCACATCGGCCATAAACATACTCGGCTACGACTTCATGTGGTCTTGCAAAATTGGATATGTACTAATTAAGTTTCACAAACTCCAAAAAAAAACAAAGTCCAATTTGATACAATTTTGAACATAATTTGGAACACAATTTTGACATGCATGCTTTTTCACGTAGCACATTTGGACATCATAGATGACTATGGTATAAAATCTTATTCAATTTACATTAAATTTGACAGTACTTTATTTTTGACACATATTTGATACACTCAAATATATGTCAAAAACGATTGACATTAGTTTTGTTATTCAAATTTTGTATCAAAATGCTATTTACATATTTTGATTACCAATTTTGATACAGATTGACACTAAGAAATTTCTGCTAGGGTACCGAGGATAAAGGTTCAAAGAAGGTCAATTGACAATTGGATTACGTTACCCCAGATGCATTGCAATGTGCCTATTGTTACAAGCCCCAAGAATTAGCAATGATTTTATTTCACTTTCAAGATTAAACTTATAAATTAGCATATCCATATTATACAATTAATCTAAGTAACACCATAATAGAATATACTGGTTTGTGTGCATAACTGGTGTGTGTGGAGCAATAGCTCAGAAAACACGGGAAAATTCTAGAAGAGTGCCACAATGAGTGGATTGTAGCATAAAGTGAATCACTGAACCAGGGGGGGGGGGGGGGGGGGGGGTGGGGGGGGGTAGGACACGATCTTCTCGATTTTGGGCATTGGGGATTTCAAACGTAATTTGGGGAACTGGCTACGTGCATTACTATGTCAGTCTCAGTCCCACTGACATTAAAAAATCACTTTTAAACCTTTGTTCAAAGAATCTTACTAAATATCACGATAATTAAGAAAAATTATTTACTTCTTCCAAAATCCGTCGGTTAGTGTATTAACCCCGCTGAAAATAGTGTACCTAATTTCGATAACTGTCATATAGATTTAAATAGTCGTGACCAGGGCTAGTCGTTAGTCAAAGTCTGTGTGTAACCGTTCGATATGCGTAAGAGCGCCCTCCTAACCGTTAAGTCCTTTGAAACAGACTAGCACCCGGAAGTTGATGGCCGTTTTGAATTGTGCTGTTTGCTGTTATGTGGCATTTTCTACCCCCTGCACTGACATCACTTAACATAGGTGGCGGCACTGCTGCATAATCCATCCAAGACAAATAAGATAGGACCGCTATCCACGCACCCCGCTGCATGGATTGTCTGAAGTTAGGTACACCATAAACAACATTGGGGAGATTGGGAAGATTTGCTATAACGCACTAATTTCGCACCCACCTCCTCCTCTCGCAGTGTACGTGCGCAATTTTCGCGTCGTATACAAAGGCGTATTACGCGGAGGTTTTACACACAATAGCTTGCTAGTTCGGGGCCTACAGTTTTCAGTGACGATACGTGACTTGTGTTTATATCACTCTAAACATGCTGAGCATTTAAACATGCTCACATGCCGTTCCTTGGGGGTCGGGTACGGTCCGCCCTGTCCCCCACCCCCCCATTCCACACAATGGGGAAAATCCCACACTTTTTGCTGCATATTTTTGATAAAAAGGTTCGACGTTAGAGAAAATTTGACAATAAAGTCTCACTTTTTGGTGGTTAATCTTCTACATGGAGTCTAATTGAGTATTTTGTTTTCAAATCGCTCCCCAAATTGCCTATAGTCCTTTATTCGAAATTTTGACTAGAAAACCCTGATAACTTTGTGGAGAATTTGGTTTGTTTTGCTTATATCAAACATAAGGCTTTTAAGAAGGATATCTTTAAAGAACGAACATCTCACCCTTGTTAGAAAACATGTCCAATGACTGTTATACAAAACATGTTCAATGTTTACAGTTTGGGTGTTTTAAAGAAGGACTCATCTTCACCCTTGTTTACAAAATTGAGTTTCGTAATTTCTCGTTGTATCCTTTAAGAACGATCCATCTCATTAACTTAATAATTTTATTGAAGCCATCAGCGATTTCTTCAAAATGTAATCAAATCGCGCCCCTTGTTTTTCATCAAAATCTATTTTTTTAACACTGTTGTATTGGAAATTTTTCAGGTAAAGACCTCTGCAAGTGGCTATAAGCGTAACACGCCCTATTGTCAAGAAATGAGGATTTGTATGCTTTGTTTACTAATAAAATTGGGATTCGACTTTTTAAGGTCCAGAAACAGTCGAAAATGGCATCTTTAAGACCGCTTTAGAGTGTCTGTTTTTCACAAAGAAAAGTAATACAAGTTGTTGATATAACCTAACACTAGAAATTTAGAGACAAAATGAGCATAATTTGGAAAAAGTGCTTGTGGCTTTAATTCTGTTTGACTGGAAGAAGGCCATCTTTGAAGCATGACTCCAATATCGCACAAACCCATGAATGGGTGCATGGTACGTGCCACTTTGTAAAGACTTTGTTGTAATATGGGATGTAAAACATTTAGCTAAATGTGGAAATGATTAATTTGAATTGTGTTTGTTTTTTTAATTTTTTAGTTTTTTGCTTTTTTTAATTTTGTTAAATATTGACAAGACTTAGTCGAATTTTGTTTAGAAACCATGTTAAAAAAATGCTATACGTGAAATGTTCTACAATAATTTTCAATTGCGTGAAAACCTGTAATTCGACCGAACTTAGTCCCTTCGAAGCCAGCCAGGGTTTCGGTTTTGGTTTATTTCAAGTTTTGCGGTTGTCGCAGCTGCAGGAGAAAAAAACCGCACCGGACGCAGAGAGGAACAAATATGCGAAGCGAAGTGTGCGCCTATGCATACCACATCAAGAGACGGGCGCACTCACAAGCGTTGGCAAAATTTTGTTGCTAACCCTGGACCGACTTCAATACGCGCACGAAAGATCTTCCGCTCTATCTTATTTGTCTATGATAATCATCACAGAAATCTTTATAGCGCCGAAGCGCTAGAAGGGGGCCCGCCCTGGCAGGAAATAGGTACACTAATATCAAGTACCTAAAATGAACCTAAAATGAACCTAAATTGTACCCATTTGGTATTTAGGTACATTCCAGTGTACCTCCTAAATGTACTATTTAGTTTTTAGTTTGGCTAAAGTGATACCTAAATTTACCTAATTGTACCTAGTTTTTGAACTTAGAAATTTTTTAACTTGGATAGATACTAAAATGGTAACACTTAAGTATAAAGTACACTTAATTTGAACTTAGAACAAATTTCAAATGCTGTGGCGGGTACCAAACTATCCTATTAGACTTAGAACTATTTTTCCCATAATGGAGGGTACCTAAACTATACCTATGTACTTAGAACTTTTTTTACCATAATGAAGGGTACCTAAACTATACCTATTTGGACTTAGAAATATTTTCACATAATAAAGGGTACCTAAATATACCTATTTGGACTTGGATCCTTCTACATTTCTTGTTATACCTAAAGTGTACCTATTTCCAGACCTTCTGCATTCATTGTCTGCGGAGTGTACTAATTGTACCTAAATTTGGAATTAAACTGTGGTGCCTCATATTAAAAGGTGGGATTTCCTTAGAACACATTAACACCATAGTATTTCCCACGTTCAGGTGACCGTTAAATTTGAATTGATTGAAGTCAGTCAGGTGACAGTTAGAATTTCAATTGGATGAGCAAGTAAGAAAGACAGAACTGCAGGCAACGGTGGCCACGCCCTCGCTGCTGACACAAATAACTAAAAATGGCATGGCATCATGAAATGATGTTTTATCTTGAACGCAATGACCTGCGATGCCCACTGCATACGGCATGTTGTGGGGAATTCCCGGGCAAGCTGCGCTTCTCAACAGGGACGTGAACTGAGGGCGCGTCATCTGGCTCTGAGCATGACCAATAAGATAGAGACGCTATCCACGCACCCCGCTGCATTGATTGTCTTGAATAAGTTCACCATAACACCATTGAGATTGGGAGAGAGTTGGCTATACGCACTAATTTCGCACCACCTCCTCTCGCAGTGACGTGCGCAATATTCGCGCCGTATACAAAGGCGTATTACGCGGATGTATTACTCACAATAGCTTGCCTAGTTCGGGCCACAGTTTTCAGTGACGATGACTGTGACTTGTGTTTAGTATCACTCTAAACATTGCTGAGCATGTAAACATGCTCACAGGCCCGTAACTTGGGTCGTTTACGTCGCACCTCCCCCACCCATTCCACAAAATGGGAAATCCAAACCTTTTTTTGAATATTTTTGTTTTTGATAAAAGGTTCAAACAGTTAGAGAAAATTTTGACAAGCAAGTCTACTTGTTGGTGGTTAATCTCATAAGAGTCCTAAATTGAGTATTTGTTTTTCTAAATCGACTTCCAAATGGCCTATAGGCTGTATGCTACATTTGGACTAGGCTAGGAAACCTGATACTTTGTAAGGAAGATTGTTTGTTTTGCTTATAACTTAAAAATATGCTTTTAAGAGGATATCTTTAAAGAAATAACCATCTTCATCTTTTTATAGAAACATGTTCAATGACTGTTATACAAAACATGTTCAATGTTTACAAGTTTGTGTTAAAGAAGGACTCATCTTTCACCTTTGTTTCCACAAAATTTGAGTTTTCGTAATTTCCTCGTTGTAATCCTTTAAGACCGATCCATCTCATTAATTTTATTAGAAGCCATCACAGCGATTTCTCTTCAAAATGTAATCAAATCGCGCCCCTTGTTTTTTCATCAAAATCTATTTTTTTAACAAACAAACTGTTTTTTTGTAGTGGAAATTGTTCGGGATAAATACCTCTGCAGTGCATCGGCTTAACAAACGCCCTATTTCAAGAAATGAGGATTTTATGCTTTGTTTTCCTATAAAAAATTGGAGTCGACTTTTAAGTCCAGAAACAGTCGTAAAATGGGCATCTTTAAGACCGCTTTTAGAATGCTTCAGTGTCTGTTTTTCACAAAGAAAAGTAATATAAGTTGTTGAGATAAAACCTAACACGAGAAATTTAGAGACAAATGAGCATAATTTTGGAAAAAGTGCTTTGTTGCTTTAATTCTTCTGTTTTGACTGGAAATAAGGACATCTTTGAAGAATGACTCAAAATGCGACAAACCCATAAATGGTGCATGGTACGTGCCAATTTGTAAAGACTTTTGTTGTAATATGGGAAAATGTAAAACATTTAGGCCAAAATTTGCTTGAAAGATAATTTGCATTTGGTTTTGTTTTGGCTGATTTTATCATAAACATAGTCTGGAAAAGGTTTACAGGTATTAATTTGACAAGACTCTAGTCAATGTTTTAAAAACGTGTTTTAAAATGCGATCCCGTGAAATGTTTACAAAATATTTTCATTCCTGCAACCTGGTAATTTCGACCGGAATTAGTCATTTCCGGAAGCCAGCCATGGTTTCGGTTTTGTTTATTTTTAAGTTTTGCGTTGTCGCAGCTGCAGAGAAAAACCGCAACACGGACTCAGAGGGATCTAGGAACAAAATATGCGAACGAAGTGTGCGCCAATGCGTACCACATCAGTTGAGTCGGTCGCACTCACAAGCGTTGGCAAAATTTTGTTGCTAACCTCGACCGACTTCAATACGCGCGCACGGAAGATCTCGGTCTCTATTCTATTTGTCTAGGCTCTGAGCACAGAAATCTTAATAGGCCAATGCTCTAGAAATGCCCGTGCCTGCGCGTTTTGGGCACGCATTGAGGCATGAGAATCTGGCTTTGTTCTTTTCGAACCGTTTACAGTCGCCCGCAGCACCTTTAATACAACGCACATCGCTAAACTCCATCATGCGCGAATTCCGGGTGTACGCGATTAGATGAATTTGAGTGGTGACGCAACGTATCCCTGAAGATGATAAGAGCGTTAACGCTAAAGCAATAAAACAAGCAACGGACGAAACTTGGGAAGAAATGAAACAGTAAAAGGAAGGGGCTAAAAAAAGGGGGAAAAGAGACTGGCATAACACTGGTATCAATAGCACTCTGCAACCCGTTTTGAAGACAACAGTGGTCGTGAGACAGGAGTCAGTGTCCCTTGTTATCCAGAAAGACGCTCATACAAGCCTGCATGCAAGCCGCTGTTCGTAAGGTATGTCGTATATTACGGCCAGGGTGATGGAGGGTTTGAAGGCTATAACGGGGCATATGACAAGAAAAACGGTAAGCGAGAGAGGGTATGAAAGTTCGAATAGGAAGAGCTATAAGAGGGAGGAACCTGAACCTGTTCAAATGATCAATAATTATGAAATCAAGGAAGCTCAGGGGATGATAATTTATTGAACGGAAGCGAATGGAGGACGGTCATCTGTCGCCCTTAAAAGTTGAAATCCCCAAAAACCCACGCTCATATAAAGGTTGTATTTGAAGCTGGTTCAAAGCCAATTTTAACTCGATAAGACTTGATGGAAGACATCTTTGGTAATTTAATGGTGTTTTTTGCTTGAATTCTATATTCATGTTGAAGAGGGGATATAGCCAAGACATCTAATCAGTTTACAGTGTGGACGACAAGAAACGTTTAGGTAACTCATTACCTGGCATGCAAGTGGAGCTCATCATAGATTTACAATAAGCAAAATAAATAATAGTCAATAATAATAAAACTAAATGAATTCATGTTTTTTTCTTTGAAACGGTTATTTTTCACTTTCGAGAAGATCGATTGCCCCTAAACCCAAATAAAACGAGCTAAGAACTTTTCCTAAGGTTGTTTGACTTCGACCTTTTTACAAGGGCCCGCAGCGATAATGCAAGAAATAACAAAAACATAGATCATTTTGCTTATAAATCAGATAAGTATGTATCATTCGATATACCTACTTTATTGTAGGACTAAAAACACCAAATATAAGTGAAAATAATCTATTACCTAAAAACAAGAGCCTGCACTAGTGTTTGTGTTTGAGGTCAAGCTTGTGCATGGCCATGCATGGTGCACAGTATTATGCTTATTCATTAGGGAAATGCCTTTTTGATCTCCGGCGGAATTTTGTAGCGCACGTATATATAGAAGTTACAGAATCAATAAAAATTCCTGCCTTGTCTTTAATACAAACGGATTTCAAGCCAACACTTGCAGGTTATGTTACACATCAGTAACAAAAATACTCAAAATACGAATTTTGATGGTTTTTTAATTGTTTCGATCATTAGCAACTCGCTGCTTATCCCTTTAACAAGGGAGAACTTAATTGGAAAGAGAGTACCAGAGACACCTGTGATATTTGTCCCCGGCTGGAAAACCGCCGAAAATAGTTCACCATAAATCATCATCATGTTTCTGCACGTTTTTGTCCTAAAAAGTTTCTTAAAATATATATTTGTAAAAGACGTCCAAAATAAAAAGAAGGAAAAGGCGAGAGAGAAACGAGGGAAAGAGAAGACATAGAGAAAGAGAAGAAAACCAAAAACTTTTTTATAACGTTGCCTACATGCCTTATAAACGCGCCATGCATTGGACACGCAGCTTGGTTTTCTGTCTCATGGTCGTGCAATCTTAACTAAATTAATCTTTTTATTACACGACAGACGACATTTCGCGGTTTATTCACTTCCGTTTTCTTTTGTTAAACTGTCAATCTCCCTTCCTCAAAATATTTTAAATTTAATATTATGTTAATAACTTGTCATTTCTTTTTTATTAATTTCAGAATACACCCCTCTTCCCGTGATACAGGGGTACCTTCCTCTTCAACTTCCACTGATAAATTGCAGAAAAACAGAGGCGAGGCCGCCAATCTCAAGTTTTGGTAATTGTACGACGTCTTGGGTTCCACTCAATCATATGGCCCTCCACTACGCCCTCCCTATAATCATTTGGGTATGATGTGACGCATTTGGGAAATTGATCCCCTAAATCCTATATACCCTAAATTGTTCACAAAACGAAAACAAACAACCAAAACAACACAATACGGTTGGCATCGTTTCCTTAAATTCTGACTCAGAGATTTCGAAATTATTTTTTGTGTAATAATGAAAAATAGAAACTAAAGATATAAACCTAAAACTGCACAATCCGAAATTTGAGATGAATCTGATTTTTTTCGTTTTGATGTCAGTAACTTTTGTGAAGTTTACGCGACGTCCCAAGTATACTGGTGTCTACAAAATTCCGGATCCGGAATTTTAATAACAATTTGTGATTTTCTTATGAAGGAATTCGATTTAAGCTTAGCGATTTCACACATTGATTATTATCTGGACAAGCATTATGTAACATGCAAACAACAACACGATTTTTTGGAATTGAGGGCGGCCCTCTTCAGAAATCTCTGAGTCGGCCTAATTCGAACATTACATCAGGTGATTTGATGCATCTAAAATAAACAAAAAGCATCAACAATCAGATTTTTTTTTGCATGTACGTAACAAGTACGATGTCCTACCTTCAAAGGAGCAACAAAACAGACCAAATGCGGATTCTATTCATTACTTCCCTTACAGGCACTAATTGAATGGAAATTCTATCTTTGAACACTACCGTTTGTTCCTTTTCTGTGAATTCTCCAGTGCAACTTTGAATTATTTTGACTCTTTCACTGTCAGTAAAGAAATAAAAAAACTTCTGGATATGACCCACTACAAAGAAAAACATGTAGCGTTTTCCTTGTTTTGTATTGACTTGAAAACTAAATGCTGTAGACACATGCTGTGAGCGTCAGTCACGGTCGTCGTTTTACAGCGCTAACGGTGCAACACGCACGCGGACATTACTCTAAGTGAAACGACTCTCTCAGCTCATTAATATTTTTATTGGAGGAAATTTTTCCTCCATATAATATCAGGGGTCTAGGAGAGGCTTAGTTGGTGGGTGGGGGGGGGGCGCAAACAAGTGCGCGTGCTTCGTTCGATTGGCTACGTATCGGCGGCCGAGCCTTGAAAAGTGCTCGAGTTACCCCTCCCCCCCCTCCCCACCGTACAACCAAAACCAACCACCTTTATTTGAGGATCATATATACATTAAGAAAATGATGGTTGTTGGTTGAAATATTTGGTGGCAGGGATGAGTTCTATGCCAAAAATGAAATTTGGGCTGCGATTAAGAGAAATTTTATTTTTTTTATTTTTTAAAAGGTAAAAATATTACAATCTTATTTTTATGGTATCCTTTTTGTTTAATGAATATAGGTTTTAAATAACATTGCATAAGGGTTCAGGTAATACTCCGCGTTGTGACAAGTGATAAAAAGGATGTTTTTTTTAGGAAAAAGGTTGATTTGGGGGTAAATTCTAGACCCTTTATATATTGTATAAAACCGAAATCTATACTAAAATGTCAAGATTGATATTATTGCATGATGATTAAAATTTGTTTTTGCTAAGAAATTAATATCCTTGATATTCCCTTAAGTTTTTAGCTCAAAAACGTGATTTTTTGCACCCATAAAACCCCTGCCACCAAAGTTTTTGACCACAACCATCATGTTGTTCAATTATTTATTACTAAATCTTTCGAATAGAAAGTGGTTGCGTATTTTTGTACCGAGGGGAGGGGGTTGTCGAACAATTTTGCTGTCCAACGCTCCACTAACGGCCTATCTAGCCGCTTCGCGCTTACATATCTATGGCTCTGAGCTTCTCTGGGATCCACTAATCGTCCATTCTAACTCGGGGTAATCGCTAATAAGCAAATATGATTTCCTTACTTTCACACAAATACAATGACTAATTTAGGTATTCCGATGCTATATCATTGCATGATTTCATTGAGAAAGCAATTGGCATGCTCTTAAAATATCAACACATTGTCACCCTCACAACTTTATAGCGTGCGTGACGGTTGCGGGGTGCTTAACCGGATTGGTTTAGGAATACAACCCTGTTGTGTTTGGTTCCACGTAATTCTGTAGGAAAAATTCATGAAAAATTTACTTACTTCCGGTCGAGGTAAGGGGTAAAGCCGATATTAAAGCACGTCGGCTCGAAAGCCGAACCTGCAAACAGTTTGAGATAACGGGCGCTCAGAGGGTGCATGACAAGCGTTTTAAGTGGGTGAGAAAAACTTGAAAGACTGTTTTTTTAGGCCAAAATGAGTTTGATTTTTTCTAGGCGTCGCGCTATTATAAGCTTTTCGTGAATTCTTATTGGATATTCAAACTGGGCTGTTTACCCAATGCGCTATTATAATTAAAATCCATACCCCTGTAGACTAAAGATGAATTCGATTTAAACAGGATAGTTTCAACCCTAATCCGTAAAAGATTGACTCGATTCATTCTTCCTTTAAAAAATTTAACAAACGTTTTATTTCATTCAGGGCAGACATTAGAGTTTGACGTCATTTGGGAAATTGATCCCGCTACATCTATATACCCTATATTGTTCACAAAAACGAAAACAAAACAATCAAACAAACACCATACGGGTTGCATTTCTTTCCTTAAAGTCTGACTCAGAGATTTCGGAATATTATTTTTTGTGTAATAATGAAAAATAGAAACAAAGATAGTAACCTAAAAAGCCACAATTCCAAAGTTGAGATGAATCTGATTTTTCGTTTTGATTCAGTAAGCATTTATGTGAAGTAATTCGTCCCAGAGGATACGGGTGTATAACAAAAATTCGGAATTTTAAAAAAAAAAAAAAAAAAATTTCTATATGAAGGATTCGATTTAAGCTTAGCGATTTCACACAGTGATTAGTATATGGACAAGCATTATGTACATAGCAAAAACACGATTTTTTTGGGAAATTGAGGGGGCGCCCTCTTCAGGAAATCTCTGAGTCGTCGCCTTTATTTCGAACATGCATCAAGTGTGATTTGCTGATCTGAAAATAAACAAAATCAATCAAAATCAAAAATCAGATTTTTTGCATGTACATACAGATGTCATATGTCCTAAACCTGCAAAGTAGGACAAACAAAACAGACAAAATCGTATTCAGTCATTACTGTCCGTACAAGGCACAAATGAATGAATGGAAATTCATATCTTTGAAACACTACCGCTTTTCCTTTTCTGTGAATTCTCCAGTGCAAAACGTTTAATTATTTTGACTCTTTCACTGTCTTTTAAAGAAATCAAACCAAAACTTCTGGAATGACCCAACATAAACAGCAAACTTTAGCGTTTCTTGTTTGTATTGACTGTAAAAACTAAATGCTGTAAACACATGCGTGAGTCGGTCATTTCACGTCGCGTTTTAATCAGCGCTAACGTGGCAACAGCGCAACGCTGACACTACGCCAAGTGACACTACTCGCTCAGCTCGATAGAAAATTTTATGGAGGAAAATTTTTCCTCCATCTAATACAGGGGGTATAGGAGAGGCTTAGTGCTCAACCATTGCGTCGTGTTCGTTCGCTTTGGCTACTGTAGCGGAGCGGCCGAGCCTGAAAAGTGCTCTACTATTTTTCGAGTTAAAACCCCTCCCCACCGTACAACAAAACCAACCACCTTTATTTTTGAAGGCTAAATATATACGATTTAAGAAATGATGGTTGTGGTTGAAATATTTGGTGGCAGGGACGATTTTTAGCCGACAAATGAAATTTGGGCTGCGAGGTAAGAGAAAATTATTATTTTTTTTATTTTTTACAGGTAACAATATTACAATCTTAGTTTTAATGGTTCCTTTTGTTATTGATTAGGTTTATACATTGAATAAAGGGTTCAGGTAAGACGCGCTGTGGTGACTGTGATAAAAAGGATGTTTTTTTATATGAAAAGGTGATTTTGGGGTAAAATTCTAGACCCTTTATAGATTGTATAAAACAGAAATCTATAATAAAATGTCAGAGATTGATAGTATTGCATGATGATGCAAATTTGTTTTGCTAAGAAAATTAATAACTCTTGATATTCTTAAGTTTTTAGCTCAAACGTGATTTTTTGACCCAAAAAACACCCCCTGCCACCAAAGTTTTTGACCACAACCATCATTTTTTTTAAACTTATTTAGTACATCTTTCGAATAGAAGTGGTTGCTTTTAGTTGTACCGAGGGTAGGGTTGTCGACAATTTTGCTGTCCTAACCGTCCCTAACGGGCCATCTACGGCTTCGCGCTTAGAATATCTATGGCTTCTGAGCTTCTCTGAATCCACCTATTCGTCATCTAACCGTGGTATATCGCTAATACAGCCAATATGATGTCCTTACTTCACACAAAGAACCATGAATAATTTAGCTTTCCGATGCTATATAGTTCATGAATTGTCAGTTAGAAATGCAAATTTGTGCTTTCTCCTTAAAATATCACCACAATTTGTCACCTCACACTTTTAGCGTGCTTGACGTTGCGGTGCTAATCAGGAATTTTGAGTCTAGAATACCACCTGTGTGTGTTTGTTTTCACGTAAATTCTGTAGGAAAAATTCATGAAATATGGCTTCCGGTCGAGGTAAGGGGTAAAGCCGATATTAAAGCACGTCGGCTCGAAAGCCGAACCTGCAAACAGTTGAGATAACGGGCGCTCAGAGGGTGCCTGACAAGCTTTTTTAAGTGTGAAAAACCTTGAAAGAACTTGTTTTAGGCCAAAATGAGGTGTTTGATTTCTAGGTCGCGCTATTATAGCTTTTCGTGAATTCTTATTGGATATTAAATCTGGGCTGTTTACCCAAAGCGCTATTATAATTAAAATCCATACACCCTGTACACTAAAGTGATTCTGATTTAAACAGGAATAGTTCAATCCGTAAAAGATTGACTCGGATTCATTGCGTCTTTAAACAATTGAACAATACGTTTTATTTCATTCAGGGCAGACATTAGCGTTGATCGCCAGTGGCAAGAGACACGCGTAAACATAACTTAAAAAGATTGGAGAGACGGGTGGGGGGACATTTTCGATCCGGCAGATTTATTTGCTATCAGACCAGCGAACTACCTTGACCCACCGTGTGCCCATCATCAGTCTTGCCCACCAGTATACCCACCATTGTTTAGACAATGAGGTGATAACGTGGAAGAACCTGTAAAAGGTATGGCGATAGTCCGTACTATTCAGACACGGCGCTGGTCTGGAAATGAAAAAAAAAACCACTTCGCTAGTCACGACATCCTTTTCAAACACAGGAATAAAGCTTATGTCGGACTAGCGCAATGTTGTTCATTTTAGGAATAGCGATTAGCGACCTGTCGGAACGCGCAGTCGCATTTTACAATAGTATGATTTTCTCTCTCTTTCTCTCCTCTCTCTCCTGACTGTTAATTAAAGGGATGTTATTTTAAGTTTTTTCAGAGTGAGTGTCAGTGGAAAAATGATGTTAATTACTCTTCTTTCATCATTTTCCAAAACAGTGATGTGTTTGATCATTATAATATCAAATCGGCGTCCGAAGTTTGCTGAATATGAAATCCCTCATTTGGGTAAGTACTGAAAAGATGTTGTTATTAATTAGCTAGGCTTTCAGACTAATGGCTACCTGCCTGGCATTTACGGAAATCACTCTCACAATTGGTTACACAACTTACCAGAATTAGCTTTAGTGCATCCAGGACAGTTTAAGGGTTCGAACATGGGCCCTTCCACTTATTGAAAGTTCTACTACGAGCAAACCGGCATGGCCAGGTTAAAAAAGGGAAATTTTTATCCGTAAGATTATTTTGTTCAATCGTCTTGATTGTCAAAATCAGAATGTGATATTTGTGACAATTGCCATTTGTTCCAGCAATTAGAACGTGTTGTAATGAGCGGCGCCAGAATGTTTTATGGGGGCGAAGCAAAGCAGCCGACAACATCCCACTGAGCTATTGTTATGAGTGGAATTGATCAAATAGAGTCTCTTCAACATACTTTAGTAGACGTCTGTAGAAAGTTTGACATTCTGGTTTAATTATAAGGTTTTAAAAACAAAAATAGGACAGTTAGAAGTTTTTTTTGTTGACAGTTAGGGTGGTATAAAAGGGGACCATTTTAGAAAAAAAAATCTACAGGTCATCGATGTTTCTTGGGGAAAGGCGAAGTAAATGTCTGTGTTTGAAATGGCAGCAGCGCGTGACCTGATGATGGTGTAATCCATGCACACAGCGGGACGTTGCTGCCGCTATGGGGCGAAGGAATGGAGATAAAAGGGCTCGACTCTGGTGGGCATTTGACCACCGCCAACCCACCCCGACCCCCGCGCCGCCACTGCACGATGTATATATGAGAACTTTTTGTTACATCATGGCTCTGACATGCCGTTTTGCTATTCACTTTTCTTATTCACGAGACAAGGGACCATTGTATCCTCGTGTCAACAGCCCCGGTCACCAGCGCATCGATCGGCAAAGCGGTCACTAGGCAGCAAACGAAGTGCGTACCTGAAATGACTACCAGTCACTAAAATGCATGGATACACGGGTCCGCGTCGCCGATTGAAATAACAGGAAGTTGCATTTGGCCCTTCGCAATATGGCGGAAAATAATGCACACACCTTCTGGTGCGCATATTCCACTATGATGTACTATTGTTATACAAAATTCCTTTTAACTTTGACAATAAAGTTAAGCCATATTGCGTAGGACAACAAATACAACTTACTGTGGTTTCAATCGGCACGATTTAACGGTGCGCCAGCACGCTATCCAGGTGTTAGAGGTCAGTGCTACCCGGTGTACCTTCTCGCGCGGTGATCATGGTATAAAGCACATAAGTCGTATGTTATGGGTGCCAAATCAGTGTTTGAGCGGCGAAGCAAGCTCCTACAAATCGCCCAGATTACTCTTAGGTAGTGTGTTCGTCCGTTCGTTACGGGTAACATTAAAATGATGTAACCATGAGCTCAGGTTACAGTTGTCCCGGTAATTTATTTCCAATCGGCACAAAAAGACCACGCTTATTTTCGATGATTACCAATAAAAAAAAACATAGCGAGTGGTGGTGACGCTGTTTCGGACCTACCAGGGTCAAAGTTCCAATTAATACCCGGGGTATTAATTAAAAAAAAAAAAAATATTAGAACGTTGCAATATTACGGATAAAGGGCAACGAGAGATTT
>JAMKCH010034551.1:0-15623 GCA_023653785.1 Ophioderma brevispina | reverse complement strand
GTTCCATCTGAGTAATCAAATTACACTTCCCCCTGCCTTACTTTAGGGAATATGTCCCTTTTAATCAGCATAGGCATACTTTCATTGCGTTTTAAGCTAAATTCATGGTTTTAACAGCAATTGTGTTCAATATGCCAGTGTGCTTTCCGCGGTACAACGTATCGTCTTTTGGTGTTTAACAACTTAATATTTATTTCATACGTGTAAATAGTTACACACAATAAATTTTAATTAAAAGATACGTTACTATAAAAGAAATGTTTAACATTTAAATACATTTCATATAGGGTTACGCGCTTTTATTTGATACATAGGTTAATTTTAAATGAAATAAAACCGAATTCGAAAGGGCAGGACTTGTTTCGAACCGCGAACCACCTGCTTGCAAGCGAGATCTTTGCCTCTTAAGAAGAGCCAAATCGCTCCTTCATACTCACTCATTCGTTTCCAACCTAAAATATGTTTAAATCATTGAATCGACGAACAGTATACCAATCTCACACACGAAATCAATGATGATGCCACGATAAACATATTAAACAATAGAGACTACAGGAGTCCTGATCTTTTTCATTATGGTTACTGTATAGCGTGTTATTTTTTAATTAAATAACGATTTTCAGAGTTCATTTATTTTTAAAAATAAGAATCTTACCACCGTGGATTATCCGATGGTCTGGACAGGTGAATTATCGGATCGGTTGAAAAAGGATCACTTCACGTGAAACAATAGATTGTTTTCAACTGTGTTCAGTATAACTTGTAGAGCTATACCCAATTTATCTTGGCGTGTTTTAAGATGCCTTGTAATCAATCACATCATGCATCATCTGCATCATCACCATCATCATCATCATCATCATCATCATATCATCATCACAAACATCATCACATCATCATCATCATCATCAATCATACAATCAACAACATCATCATTATCCGTATGTAAGAGCGAAATTGGCTTATAGGCAAAGACCTCGCCTTACAAGCGGGAGGTTCGCGTTTCGAAATCAAGTTCTGCCATTGGCATTCGACTATTTTCATTTGAAATGTAAAGCTTACCCTATGTACATATAAAGCGCCTAACCCTTATATTAAACGTATTTAACATGTTAAAAATGTTTGTTTTTATCATTTTGACTTCACACTTTTTAAAGTTTGACATTTTATTATTGTAAATATTTTACAACTTAGAAATAAATATAAGTTGTTAAACACAAAATAAGACACTTTGTAGCGCGGAAAGCACACTGTCATCGTCGTCGTCGCCATCGTCTTCGTCGCATCATCTCATCACATCATCGTCATCAAATCATCATCATCATCATCATCATCATCTCTCCACTGAACTCCCTCTGTTTTTAATTCATGCCTATATGCATATACCAATGCAGAAGGTGCCCATGACATGTTTGGAGTTTTCTTTCTTGCTTACATTGAGTAATCACGTGTATATAGTGCTCTGTCGACAGGGGGGGGTCATGGAAGTTGTTGATTATGCGTTTACTATTTAATTTTTCAATTAGTATAACACCCCACTAAATGCAGAGCCTTTTCCTGTCTAAATGGACTACCTTTTAGCCCAAATATGCTACGAATACATTTTATGACCACTTCCCTAACTGACCGCTGAATTTCATTTTTCAATAATGACGTAAGCCAATATGTTTCTTTTATGTGCACCTGAAATTTGGTTGTAATAGCTGTCATAATTAAGAAGTTATGTGGGAAAATATATTAAAAACCAAAAAAGAAAAATTAATTTTTCACTTTGCAGACACAATCTAGCCAAAATGTGTGTAACACTACTGGGGGTGCTCTTTTGTTGCCCGATTACTTGCCGTATTTTCTTAAAGAGATATATAGGAAATCAATGTCCACTTTGGTTGGGATGAGGCTTGGAGCTTCTCTACTCAATGCAACCCCTCCCTATCCCCCCCAATCAATGTTGGGTTCTTGTAGGGTGGCAAGAACAAATTTCATGATTTCAACTTGTCCAGGGGGAGACGGGGGTCAACATTTTGAAGTAGGCCTATAAAAGTGTTCCACACTTTTGGCTAAGGATGGTATTTGTACTAGTAGAAAGAGGATTTCATGCTTAACTTATTGCCTGTCATTTCAATTAGATAAATGATATTGAAATACAACTTGTACCATATAGGTACAAATAAGATGTTTCCTCTGAGTATCAAATTACACCTTCTACACCTGCCTTACTTTAATGGAATAGTCAATTTTTAATCAGCATAGGCCATACTTTATATTTCGTTTAAGCTAAATTCATGGGTTTAACACAATTTGGTGTGCAATATGCCAGTGTGCTTGTCGCGGTACCAAGTAAAATCTTATTTTGTGTTTAACACTTAATATTTATTCATAAGTGTACATATTCACAACAAATAAATTTAAAAGATACGTTAACTAGAACATAAGAAAAATTTTCACATGGTTCATCCCTTTCATATCGGGTTACGCGCTTATTTGATACATAGGTTAAATTTTAAATGAAATAACCGACTTCGAAAGGACAGGACTTGGTTTCGAACTGCGAACCCACCGGCTTGCAAGCGAGAATCTTTTGCCTCTAAGCCAAATCGCTCCTTTCATACTCATCATTCGTTTCCAACCTACCTATGTTATATCATTGAATCGCGAACTGTATACCAAAATCCAACACGACGTAAAATCACTGATGATGCCACGATAACCATATTACCAATAGAGACTGACAGGAATCATGATCTTTTTCATTGGTTAAGCGTGGTATATCGTTTTGATTTTTATTAAAGAAAAAGAAAAAACATAAATAATTTATTTTTTAAAATAGAATTAAACTTTACCGTGGATTATCGATGTCTGGACCAGGTGAATTATCGGATCGTTTGATAAAGATCACTTCACGTTTAACACTGGATTGTTTGCAACTGTGTTTCAGTAAAAAACTTTGTAGAGCTATACCCATTATCTTGTCGTGGTTTTATGATGCTTAATCACATCACATCATCATCATCATATCATCAATCATCATCATCATCATCATCATCATCAATCCATTCCTCGAGCACAGCCTCATCAACAACAGCATCATATCCTATGTAAAGAGGCGATTGTCTTAGAGGCAAAAATCTCGCCTTAATAAGCGGGAGTTTCGCTGTTTCGAAAAAGGTCTGCCATTTGGAAATCGACTATTGTCAATTTTGAAATGTAAAGCCGTACCCTATGTATCATGAAAGCGCCTAACCCTATATGAAACGTATTAACATGTTAAAAAATTCATTTTTTCTAGTTAACTTGTCCTCTAAATTTTTATTTATTGGAATTTTACCTTATGAAATTAACTATTAAGTTGTTAAACACAAAATAAGACCTATTGTAGCGCGGAAGCACACTGTCCTCGTCGTCGTCGTCGTCATTCGTCGTCGTCTCATCATCATCATCATCGGCATCATCATCATCATAATCACATCTCTCCACATGAATTCCACCGTTTAATTCATGCCTATATTCATCATACCAAATGCATAAGTGGCCATGCTGTTTTGGAGTTTTCGTGCTTACATTGAGCTAATAAAGTGCAATATATTGCTCCTGTAACATCATGGAAGTTTGTTATTATGCGTTACTATTTATTTTTTTCAATTTAGTAATAACACCCACTAAATGCAGAGCCTTTTCCTGCTAATTGGACGACTTTGAGCCCAAATATGCCTACGAATGACATTTTTATTGACCACTCCCTAAGCAGACCGTTGATTCATTTTCATGCAATGACGTAAGCCAATATGTTTTCTTTATGTGCCACCTGAAATTGGTGTAATAGCATGTCATAAAAGAAGTATGAGGACAAATGTAAAATTAGATGATTTTTTTTTCACTTTGACAGACACAATCTTAGCCAAAGGTTTTGGAACACGCTGCTCTTTTTGCCCCCGATACGTCCGTATTTCTTTAAAGAGATATATAGGAAATCAGTCAAACTTGGGTTGGGAGGCTTGGAGCATTCTCTATCCATGGCACCCCTCCCTATCCCCACCAATCAATGTTGGGTTCTTGTAGGGTGGCGAAAGAACAAACATTTTCAGGATTCAACTTTGTCCAGGGGGGGAGACGGGGGCATTTTGAAGTAGTGCTATAAAAGTGTTCCAACCCTTTGGCTAACTATTGTAGTCTTGTTGTCCTGTGCCGCATGCCGGGTCTGTCTTCGAGCATTTCTGCACTGCCGTGGAAAACGGGTGAGTAAATAATCCATATTCCTCTGCTATGATTACTGATTCTAGTTCACTTGTGATTCCTGGAGATCTTGCGGAAATCAATTGAGAGATGTGATTTTTCTGCGATGACCTTAATTATATGGATAAAATGAGGTGAAACAATCGGCAAGATGAATTCGCATGACACCAAGCCCGCGCTGCCTTGCACGTGTGAATGTTTGATTGACGGTGATTGATCTCACGCGTCACGGTGAAGAGGTAGGTACAGCGATACGTGTTTAAGCGGTACATATCCGTATGCAAAAGGTCATTGGGTATTAACTGCTTGTGTCAGGAGAATCGCATAGCAAGCCAATCACGGCAGTGCTCGATACGCTGTAAACAACGCACGCACGCTTAAACGAACGCAGATCTTGTAAAAGGTATTTTGATAAAGTTTAGTATGCTGCTTGGGTTTGCTGCCATTTCGAATTTCAATACTGCCATATTAAGGATTTAGCTATCCAATGCCTTTCATTTATAGACAAGACATGCGAGCCATAACACATGTTTGTGACACTGAGGATTCCATATGGAGCCTAGGTCAGTCGATTGTCAGCCTTTCATTGGGGGTGGGGGGACGCCATATTATAGGTATTAGGTATCAACTATTTTCAGCGACTTGCATGTTTTAGACAGAGACTGCAAAAGCATTACCACATGATTTGTGACCTGAGGATTCCCCTGTTGGCTATACAAAAACTTGTACCTAGCGGTCTGCTCATTTCGGAAATTCAAGATAAGCTGCCAATTAAGGGTTTAGCTATCCAATGCCTTCATGTTTATAGACAAAGACCATGCAGGAGCAACACATGTTGTGACACTGAGGATTCCATATGGAAGCCTATGTCAGTCGTCGATTGTCAGCCTTCGTTGCTTGATTGCATTTCATGCACCCGGAGCAGAAAACGAGGATAGATAGCAGAATACAACTAGTAGTAGAAATGAAATTTCAACGACAATAGATCTTTTGCATCAGGTTTAAGCCAATTAAGTGCCCTATTATGCATCTGGGAACTTGGACTGGAAGCGTCGAAGGCATCTCAAAGGAAGTGGACAAGAGACACGAGGGCGGGCATTCCACAATATTCGTCGCTTAAGGTTGTACAACAAAATAAAGAGAAGGCAGGGCTATGGACAACCCCAAGCTGCTATCCATTTCTGATTAAACTTGTAGCACCACCACTGCGTCTTCACGTGGGAAAGGCTAATGACACAGCCTCACAATAGGCCAGCCAGACCCACTAATGTCAACATAACTTTAGCGGTGGGGGAACCTCCCAGGCATAGAATCATGTCAACAAGCTTTTTCGGAACAGGTTGCGAAGTATGCTCCAAGTTGGACCTTTTACACCGACGTAGCAACAATCACCAGGGAGTCCTGTGTTGCTGGTGTTATAAGCGTGTATATGCAATCCTTTGAGCACCTATTAAAAGAGAAAGACTGGAGTTAATGGTGGACAGTGAGAAGAACGTTATCATACCGAACCTTAACTGTGATAGATCAGCTATTGCAATATCACGACCAAATAGATGGAAAGAACCAGTGGGAGAAAATTTAGTGGTGTCTACATTGATGAAGGTTTTTAAATCAACAACCCTAGATATTATTAGAAAACTGGGAACGTGGACTTGCCGGCCTTGGGAAAATCTGTCATTGATGTTGTTATTGAAGTTAGCCCCTTGATTTTATCCCTGCCACATCGGGAGAATCCTCTTTGACTAGTATTGATTTCAGTTTGTGGAAGTTTACCAAGAGTGTTCTATATTTGATCATTCTCGATTGCAGAACAAACAGAGTATACCTGGTTATCCAGTTTTTAAGAGTTTTGAAATTGATCCATTTTCAAATATATAGGCCCGATGCATTATCAACTTTTCGCATATTTGGCGGCTGTGATGTTTGCCTTTTCAAAAAATCTTTGAGAACAGAAAAGCCACCAACAGGTCTAAAAATTTGTGGATTTTCTGTTCTCGTTGACCACTACTTCTGGTCTGTTGATGGAGGACATGAGATCACAACCATTGGAGAAAGCATTCTGAATGATGGTCAAGGTCTCGATGAGGGCGGGTTGGCGTAGTGGCTCACCCTCTCGCTTCATCAAGGGTTTGATTCCCTGCGGAGACAGTGTCGTACGTTGAATTGGTTTCCGATCATTACTGTTTCCATACATT
This sequence comes from Ophioderma brevispina, assembly GCA_023653785.1. NCBI lineage: Eukaryota > Metazoa > Echinodermata > Ophiuroidea > Amphilepidida > Ophiodermatidae > Ophioderma > Ophioderma brevispina. The sequence continues at coordinate 9,198 of JAMKCH010034551.1, read as the reverse complement.
TAAAATCAGACTTCTTCCATAAAGCTTTTTTTTGTCGTTCTGGATTTTACTCGTTGTGTTGTAGCTGCAGCCTAAGGCGCTCCACAGTGGCGCTCTGAGCACTTTGGTGGATTTGACGCGCGTTATAGGAATTACAGTAGATCTTTATGGCCTATCAGCTTCCCATTTCATTGTGTATGTAAAAGACATTTCCACCAGTTCAATTCTTGAAGGCATGATGATGTGACAGCTGTATGAAACCTCAGATATAATGGTCGTCTCTCTCTCTCTCTCTCTCCCCCCATCCCCCCGCCAACCTTCTCTCTATCACAGAATGAATATGATTCGGCTTTGCAGTGCTCTGACATCATCGGAGATAGAAGAATGTCTTCACGGAATTACTCAATTTTTTCTATCACACTGGCCAATCTGGTTGCTGTCATTGTTTATTCATTACTGAAGTCACTTGTCTTCTGAAGGGTTGAGAGATGAGGGAGAGTCCTTCAAACTGAAGATTGATTCTGTAATCAGAATCTTCAAAAATAGGGGTCTTCAATCGATAGTGGTTATAGAATCTTCTGATTGCACCAGACATTTTGCCAATTGAATGGATTCTAATTTGATATGCTCTGTTCTGTTTTGATAGAGCAATTCCGAAATTTAACTAAGATTTGAAGACCGGTGTGAAAGTAATTATAGTACGCCGGAGCCCAGTCCGGGGCTCCATAGCTGACAACGGAAGAAAGCGTGGAAACTGATTGTCGCGATGAGCGTCAACGAATCGATAGTGCCCTCTTCTTTACGTTGTAGCGAGACTATGGGTACGATTGGACTATAATTACTTACACCGATGTTACCCCCCTCGATGTGATAACAGTTATAGTTGGCAAGATCCGTAAAATTGATGTTAACTGGCCTCCCCTGCCGAAGACAAAACTGTGTTTATACGGACTGTGTACTCTTTCCAACGCTACTGAATTGTCCCTCTGGCCTGAATGTTAATACTTAGTTCTTTAGGGGGTTGTTGCATGGTAATTATAGACTTTTTGGACTTGTCATAGGTTTGGAAAGTCCTGAGAGACCCGGTAGGTGTATGCTTCCATAAGCGTTCTGATAGTATGGGCGGAACCTGTCGTTGCGAAAAAAAAAAACTTCTCAGTGCTCCCTATTGCTTCACTGCATTCATTGAACCAGAGGGATGAAGGCTGCCATATGTTTCCCCGTGGGACCCATGGTGGCAACCGTTCGGAGAAAATCCGTTTTAATAAAGGGTTCTGTATGTCTCTGTCTATAAGGGGGCGCAACACTAATTCATCCAGTGTTATGTAATAACGAAAGTCGGCTAAAAAAGTGGAAGGCTTAGACACAAGATTTAATGGTCATTTCTTCATAACGGAGGCTACAAATCGCACGATATCCTCATGGACGATAGAAATTGATGTCACATTGAATAAATTGAGACGAAACAAAATCAGGGTTCATCGCAAACCCAAGGATACACGGCGCCGATGTGCACGGTGTAGTCATTTGATGAGTGAGGCGGGGTGGTAAATTTAAGCATTGCGTTTTTATGTGGAAATAGCGTTTGAAAAGTAGATGGTCAAAACCATAGGCAAGCAAATGTTTAAAATCTTCAGAAAAAGAGTTATTTTTGATCCCAAAAACGATGTCAAGTATTGCAGGAGTTGTCTAGGTAACCGGAACCCATACAAAAATGCGCGTGTTCCGATGGGAAGAGTCATTAGTGGCTGCGCTCCATAACATGAAAGGCAATGGATAGTGATCCTAACAATATGGCGGCCATCTTTAATTTCAAAAGGCGTAGTTAACAAGGGCTAGGTAGAGTACGTAGCCATATAAGGATCCTCAGTGTCCCTTCTAGTGTCTAAACATTAAACATGGGTTGTTGATCTGCATGTTTCGTCCATACATGAAAGGCACTGGATAGTTGATCCTAATTAATATGGCAGCCATCTTGAATTCAAAATGGCAGAAAAACCCAAGTTGGTTACAAGGGTTTTGTAGTAGCCAACAGGGAATCCTCAGTGTCACAAACATGGGTATGCTTTTCATGTCTCGGTCCCTTTTTTCTTATACATGAAAGGGGACCCCACTGGGATAGTTGAGCCTAACAATATGGCGGCTATCTTGAATTTCAAGATGGCAGCACAAACACAAAAGGTCTACAAGTCTTTGTAGTAGCAAAAAAAGACTCTCAGTGTATAAACCTGGGTATTGCCACCAATTCTGATCCTCTATGTGCCTAAACAAAGTCTTTAGTACAATTGTGTTGAAAGGCGGCCATTTTGTTTTTTGAAGTTTGAAGCGTGAAAACGGTAACGGCCGCACCTGATAAACGCCATTTGCGGATATCAGCACCATCGAAAATACCTAAAAACAGTCGCTTAACCACTTTGAACATAAAATGCCTCCAGCACTTAATGGAGCAACAAATATTCAATTTTTGAACTGCCTAGAAAAGGTTTGACACCTTTGGTAGTTAGTATGGACCTCTACATCAATGCTGAGGAGGTAGTACTTCAAATTGTGGTATCACCTTTCATAGGGGAAATTAAGTTTACACATGGGGTCATTTTTTAAAATGCCCCAATCCTGTTGAAATGTATGCCATTTGCCCATCAAATAATAAGGATTCCAAATATGTATATTGTTACACCTACGACCTTGGTTATAGGGTAAAAATGACAAAATGGTAAAAAAGGTCAATTCAATTTGTAACAGGGGTCAAACATTAAAAGTTACTATGATTGCAATTATTGCCTGAGGGGGTAAGAGCACTCCTAAAAAGTATAGTTTTGATTATGTTAAATGTTTACTTACGGAGGTGACAAGGTCAAAGAGGTCACCACCAATTGGATTATGTTGCCCTATTCCTATTTTGTCCGACAAACATGGTACTATGCATGAAGATGTACAAACTATTCCTTTTATTTTGACACCATTTAGCTAGTGAACAACTTTTTAATTTTACCAAATTGGAGAAACTTTGATTTTGACCTGTCAAATCGAAATTGACTTTTTACCATTTTAGGCCATTTTTACCATAATTCCCACTACAATGGTCATAGATAAGGTTACAAACTATACATTTTGGAATCCTTATGACTAATTGGTTTTAAACGACAGTTATGGCATACATTTCAACAGGGTCGGGGATTTAAAAATTGACCCTGTAAACGGTAAATTGACCCTATTGAAAAAGTGATACCACAATTGAGGAGTACTAACTACAACATGATGTAGAAGAGGTCCTACTACCTACCAAATGTGTCAAACTTTTTGTTAGTGAGGGGTAAAAAGATGATGTGACCTGGTCCCAGCTCCTCACTTAGATATAAATTAATCATGAGGTAGTGATTTGAGCTAGGTGATAGTTTTTACTATCAACCATGGTTGAAAAATTAAAACAGGTGAGAATCATGATGTATATACCCTCGCGGTTTTGAGCCGTGAATTAATTTTTTACCATTGCACAGGTACTATTGCACTGTGATGAGAATCTATGTAAAATCGTTATTAAAACACAATTGACTGCCTATATTCGTGCATAGTAAAAATATATCCACTTGGACCAAATTTGGTGTTCCATTCAATCGCCTGCGGCTCGGGAAAGGGGAACATCCAAATTTGTCTTCGTGATATATTTTGACTATAGGCCATCACAGGCATTCATATGGGTATCATAAAACAATATGACTGCCTAAATCGTTGCAATAGCAAAAAAATATATCTTCGGTCAAATTGTGACCTTGTTCCATTTCAATCGGCTTCGCTCCGTGAAATAGAAAAGTCAGAAATTTGACCTCATGATAAAAATGTTTTACTCTCGCACTCTGGACATTCAATATTGTTATACTATTACTTACTATACTACAATTAAATGGTATAAATACCGGCATTTAAAAACGCCTTTACCGGCTACTATTATTGTCTATTCTACTGCAAATTACTACAAAATACAACAAAAATATTAAAAGCAGAGTTACTTGTGCAATAATTAAATGTGGATCAGTGTTCATACCCACCCATTGAATCTGAGTTCCATCAACGTCTTCTTAGCCATAGCGTCCGGCCTTTCAGAAAAAAACTGAGACGATTTGTGCGTATGGAGTCGCTCCGTTGCGGAAAAACCGTGAACCCTGAGTAATTAAGAATGCGTCATACTTCGGTCTCATCGATTTGCAATAATTATTTTCATAATCATTATAATCAATATTCGTGTATAACACTTATCTTCAACCTAATCTTTAGTTTAATCCTAACACCTGACAATATAGTTGTAATTTACACTAAACTAGCTCCGCTAACTTTTTAAAACCTCAGGTCAGGCATTGTGAATATAAGAAGCACCGTTTTGTGCAATTGTTTTAACATGGCGCAGCAATAAAGTTTAAAAACTCTATTTTCTTTGAGAAACGGTTTAAATCATCTAACATTTAAAAAATCTAGCGAAAAAAATCTAATGTGATAGATTTTTTAAAATAAAATAATTAAGAATCTCAGTATTGTATACAAATTATTTTTAGCTGATTTCTTACCGACGTAAAGAAAACTCCTACTTCGTCGTCATAATCCACATTATTGCAAGCGTCAATCACTCTAGCCTTATCAACTTCTTTTCCAATGTCCATGAACTTGGATAACGAAAAAGCCCCTCTTCGAATTTTAGATAAAACAATGGAGAGAAACATTACGACAACATTTATCTTTTTCTCCAAAGTGGAGCTATGAATATCCCTTTGTTATCAATAAAATCTCTCTATTCCTTTAACTATACTTTCCAAGATTTTTACCTCTTCACTTTCATGGTAAAGTGGATTTTTTTAAAGCAACTTACAGAAAGGTGAAATATCATTTTGCGACTTTGAAATTGCATAAATTACGTCATGAGTTCAGAAATTCCGCACAAAACTCAACATGCTACACCCCTGAACTGGGATGAATATACCTATATAGGAAGCACACACAAATACACCGTCCAGGTGTGTCCCGGCCTGATTTTTACAAAAAGAAAATTAACAACTTTTAGGAAAACCATATTTTTTTTAACTTAATGCTAAAATTGCACCGGAAATACATCAAAGAAAATAAATAACTACAATGATTTTGTAGGAGTAGTTTGAGGTCAAAAGTAGGTGTACAGGTTTCAGAATTCTGCAACGTTTAACAAATTTTTCAATTTGGAATAGTAACCACTAATTAATAGTTTCGATTTCTTAAATTTTTCGTTATATAGAGAAATAAAAGGTATGACAGCGTGAGGAATATAAGCAATTTAAGCAATAAGTATACCCTAACTATTGGTGACCATAACTTCAAAAGTGAGTATCACATTTGATAAAATTAAAAAGAATCTTAAACAGTGCGCGATTACGTAACGCCGCGTCATAATCGTAGGTCCAATTTGGTAAAAAATGGTCTTAAATCAAGCGCAAGGCTTCAAAGAAAAAAGTCATGTAGCTTCGGCGTGAAAAAAATAACAAGTAGGTGTGATACGACGAAAATGTCGGGGGGGGGGGGCGGATCCGCCCCCGGGCCTTTTGCCAACTTCGCTTGTGTTCTTTACGTTCAACGGGCTGCTCGAGTTTTCTCACTTTGAGATTGCAGCCCTACTATGTGTTATAGACCTATTAAGCCATAAGGCTCGAACAATTAAGCTAAAGATTACTTTATAATTATACAATCTCTTTAAGTATGATATAATAATAATGTATTGTTTTGAACCGGTGTAGAAGTATAGTCTGTCCTCATAGTCCCGCTACAACGGTAAAGAATAGGGCACTCCATTCAGTTGACTCTAAGCGCAACATTAGTTTCACGCTTAATTTTGTTATCGGCCGACTATAATTACTTTCACACTGTTGTAAAGAAACCGAGTGTCCCCATGACCGAGTGTCCTATAGCTACCATGTCAACATGTACGGAATAAACCGTGACCTTGTAGACGAGGCTATTGGATACAGTGCTGAAACAAAATGCGTACAGTAATCCACTTACAACGGGTAAAGAATATGGCACTCGAATCAGTTACGCAACATTAGTTTCACGCTTTATTCCCTTGTCGTCTATGGCGGACTCTATCTCCTTTCACACCGGTACTCTCTCTAGCTCTCTCTCTCTCGCTCTACAACGAAACTGAAACATTAGTTTCACGCTTTATTTTTTGTGGAAGATCTCATTTCAAGCAATACCAGCACAATATTTAAATGAGATTTTTGCAGAGTTATGTTATTTGTATTTTTTGGCAATTATACATGCGAATGTTAATACTCAAATGTGCGTATTTTTTCATAAAAGAAGCGATTTTGTAATTAGAATCGAGATCCCGAATTGCAATTTAACTGGAAACGCGAAATTTCTTTCCGTCCATTGTGAAAATAGTGCCATCTCACGAAAATGACCCCTAACTTGAATTTCCCGAACCAACTAAACAACTAATGGATGAGCGTAGACACGTACATCGCGCTATTTCCCGGCTATTTCATATATTAGTAGGTGACCGTAGTAAAAGAGTTTGCATTTTCGGATAAAACTGAATTTTTACACACAAGTACTTCAGGCATTGATAATCCATAAAATTGATGGAAGCACTTTCCAACCCCCTTTAATGGCACCCCAGCTTGGATTTCAAGGTTATACAGGGGTCAAGATTTTAAAATGTTCCAATCATGTTGTAAAGCACATGACACTCTTTCTCAGATTACAAGGATTCTAAAAGGTATACTCTCTGTGGCTTATAGTTTCGGGGTTATGGGGTAAAAACTGTAAAAATGGTGGTAAAAAGGTAAATTTTGGTGTGTACATGGGTCAAAAGTTAAAGTTGCTTTGATTCAGCTAATATGTGGTGCAAATTGTTTTCCTAGCTTTAAGGATTGAAATGAGGAATAGTTATCTGTTATGTTTAGTTTTCTTGTTATCCAACAAAATAGGTCACACGCCAATATAATCCAATGGCTGCCAATAGTTGTTGTTTTAAATTGCCATTTTGGTTAATAACCAAACACTTAAGATAGTCAAAACTATTCCTATATTTCATTCTATAAACCAACAAAGTGAACCACGTTTTACAAATATTGGAGCAACTTTTAATTTTTGACCCCTGTACAAACCAAAATTGACTTTTTAACCATTTTTACCATTTCCCCCCCATAATTCCAAAACTATAAGCCATAGGTAGTATAAACTATATCTTTTTTTTTTTGAATCCTCGTAATCAGACAAACACCGTGGTGCATTTTTCAACACAATTAAATTGTTTACCCCTGTGTAGCCTTGAAATCCAAGCTGGGGCCATGAAAGTGGCGTGCCAAGTGCTTCCATCATTTTTTTTAATTATCGATGCATAAAGTACTTGTGTATCCAGCAGCCGTTGAATTATTATCGGGATCTACGATATTAATTATTCTAATTACAAAATTCCTTCTTTTGCGAATTTTGTAATGTTATCACAAACCTGCATTCCTTGCTTCCTGCATTGATGACATACTTTAGCATCGGTGCACTGAAACGAAGAAAAACAAAGAATATTGCGCCTTTGAAATCTAAGAAAGTGAATAAAATAAGATCTATTTATATCAATGAAATTTACAGCTAAACAATCGCGTTGAAAATGTTAGGTAAATAAGGGTTGACCAAGAAAAGGTTCATGTTAGGAGTGTCAGTATCATGGATAGATGCAACCAGCGTTTGAAATAGCGGTTGTCCGTTCGCCCGGGACAACCAAATTGAGCGCCAGACAACCAACAATGATACTACAGTTGTCCGGCGGACAACCATAAAATCTAGAGCCAAAAGTCACGTTTGATACGCCGCAATTCATAGAACCTGACACAGCCGATAAATTGTTAGATATTGGACTTTTGGAGTATTTTCTTTCGTAAATTCCGCCAATAAAGTAATATCAGGTACAGGGAAAGCCCCTTTTACTTGCCCAAATACACATGAAAGTATGAGTCAGAGTCATCGCCGACGTCGAATATCACAGTTTGAAAAGGCTGCATCCAAATCGTCATATTGCATGCCCCGTAATGTTTGAACTGTGCCGTTAATGAGTGGTTATTTTTGGTTTATCTGTTACGCACTTGGCGGAAGCTATAGACTCTCCCACAGTTTTGGCTCTGTCTTCGGATTCAGGGCACAGTAAGTTCAAAGACATAAAATCAAACTTATTTATTTATTTGGAATTGCACTTTTCCAACTGTCGCCCTCACCAACACGGTGTATCAAAATACAAAACAAATCAAAAACTAAAATCACTGGACCCTCCTTGGACCCTTGGACATCGATCCTTTTAATACTGCGCTGACACCTTTATGACCCCCACTGGCCGCCCATACGCCTCATACGAATCGACTTGGTCCACGGATTGACAAAATTCAAAACACCACTCGCCTGCCGTGTGGATTTGGTTGACTCAGAGATATTGTAGTCTTCATTACCAGTCGTTTATACCACAGACCCTGAGAGGGTCTACGGAAGCTGGGATTTTCTAGCTAGTCGCGATCAAAGTTTGAAAGCTATGCAACGTTTCGATGGCATTTAGTATTGAACTATGTTATTTTAAATGTGTTATTTCTTGCATCGTTTCGTTTTTGTGGATCAGACGAGCTAAAAGATGGCGAAGCATTGATTTTTGAAATTGATTTTCATATTACAGAATCAAGACAAGAAACTAGCTCAGAATTTCAAGTATTTCTAACTCACAAATGCTTTCATTTGGTCATTGGTCGTTAAAATTACCAGATCTAAACAGCAGGGCAGCCCCTGTAATAGTTCCCCTGGCGCCGGGCCACCAAAAAGATTATCACTTCACTTTATCATGTATATTGTTTCAAAATACGGACAACCAAAAGTTTTGACGGACAACCAAAAATTGCAGCCTAGTTGTCCGTGGGACAACCACTTTTTTCGCCTTAATTCGGACGCTGGTTAAATTTAAAGACGTTTTAAATCCCCGAGTTCTTAACATGGTCCCCACCGCGATTAACACATAGCTACCTCTATTTAGCATCTGTGCAACTGTCCGCCGAATCATCTGTCGGACCCCCTAGGGGATATTCACGGACCTTCACGGACAATCCTGTTGAAGGTCATCCAGACTTGCCGGAGGGGAGCTGTGTACACGCGAGACTTCCAATAGCCCCATAAAAAGAAGTTGGGGGGGGGGGGTACCGTATGGTGATTGACGTTCCGGCGAGA
>JAMKCH010034550.1:0-15672 GCA_023653785.1 Ophioderma brevispina | reverse complement strand
AAGTCATTTTGTACACACATTTATCACTCTAATCCATTTAATCTATACTTGAGAATAATACTTCCATCATTATAATCACGAGCAAAAAGCCAGGGAACCACTTGTTTCGTTTCTTTGTTATTTCTCCCATGTTTTTCATATGTTTGAGGGATATTTCCTACAAATTTGTGGGTGTCGGACATAACTAGGACATGAAGGTTTTGCCTTGTCCCGGTTATGTCGAACTTTTCAAGTTCAGAGGTTTTTACAATGGTTTGTTTTACCTACAAATGTACAACACATTGTAAAACATTATTTGCAGCATTCATTGAGACCTGAAGTTAATGTGTTGTAGAAATAACACTGAATTTACACTCCCGTTTTGTGTCGTACATAACTATGGGACACATGAAACGGCTATTTTAACAAAAGAGAGTCCTGTGAATTTTGGAAATATTGTCTTCATGTTGTTTTTGTATTAAAATAGTAACACATCTTCGTATCAACTCTATTGATCATAGTTTTGAACTAATTCCACATATTAGGCAATGTAACACACTCAGAAAAATTAAGCATGACTGATGTCACAAACCGTGTGTTTTTGGACCCCTTAAAACAGGAATTAACCCATTACCCCCTTAGACTTTATCATCACATGACAAGGGTCATATGGCTAGGTCAACTGCCATTTTAAAATTTTCTGTGGACGTGGCAGTTACAAGATTTGATGCATGGGGGTAATTTGGCCATAGTGGCAATTTTGGTGCTAACACAGACAGTTAACAGCCTGCAAGCAGTGGGGTAGTGGATACAAGCTATTCAATGTGGTATAACTAAGAGGTAAATGATGAATCTTTATTTGCATGCTCATGAAGCAAAGGATGTGTATACATAGGCTTTAATCAATTATATACTGTAATACTATACTGGCAATCTGTAATTAGTTAATGCTGAAGCTACAATATACTTGAACTATAACTATGGCTCAGTATTGGTACTCTATATACCACAGTGTTGTATAAAATCTAGAATTTTGTAGTATTTGGTAAATAAGAATGTGCAATGCATTTTTTGAGACACATTTTAACTTTAGTTTCTGTTTCTGGCGACAGTGTCTGGTGTAATTTGTTTGCGTATACTCCCTTTTCACAATCGAAAGTTCAAAACCACGGAGAAGATCAGGTACTTAGATGAGACACGCACCGACTACGCGCGTATAATAAATAATAATAATAATAATAATATTTGATTTACTCCTCTATTAAATAAAAATGCAACAAAACAGTAACTCAGGAAAAAATGGGCTAACACAGCCCAAACACGTTATCAGTTGCAATTCCTCCATGGAACATATATATGGTCGATTTTTCATGAAAACGGTGCCTTTCCATAAAATTTGTGTCTATTGGTTAATAAGTCTTTTCATTTTCAGCCATTCTTTTTGGAACAAACAGTAATATTTTGATATAGGCCGTTGAGCTTCATTTGGCATATATAGTTTGAGATATTTGCCTTCAACATCGAAAAATAGGAGAAAATTTGATGTCCCGAAACACCCCAACAACAATTATAAAAAAATTAAAAAATACTTAGAGCGCTTGAATTCTCCGAATATCAATGTTTCCTTGTTGTAAACTGTGTAGAAATTATGTAATGAATGTTTTCCCTTTGTCATTCTCACTTTATTTTATATATTGGTTTGAAATACAAACAATAATGTCGTGAAAACCGTGTTTATTACGCTATCCTTCAAAAAGCATTTTCCTAAGTTTGGGTACAACTCCTAATAAGATATTGATTATGCATCTTATTCAAGGTAAACAAATGCGCAGTTGGAAACTAATGGTTTCTTCAGCTCACACTGACTATTAAAAAGTCTAGGAAATGTTGAACTTGGTAACACATGTGACCTTTTTTAAGGAAGTGTAATTACAGTTATCCACATTTCTCAGCAACCCACACAAGATATTAAATATTGATCAATGAGGGGCATAGATACTTATTTTCCGACCACAAAAAAAAATATAAACTCTTCAATCAGATACATCTTGTCAATGGAGATGTGAAAAAATGGTTCTCAAAAATGTTTACTACGTGATTGTGTATTACGTTATCATTTATTACGGAATGACGTTTAGTTAACATTATCCACTATAATTTGGCCATACAGGATAATGGTGTCAATTAAATGTATCTTTAGAATAAATTAGTAAAGTATCTAATATTTGTTATTATAAAGTCTAATTTTCAGGCAGAATTCAATACCCAAGGAAAACGTAATAAACTAAACAAATTGGAGCATATTTCTTGATCAATTAGCTACTTCAAACTTTAACTTCGATAAATAAAATTGTTCCCAACAACCTTATATAAGGTTGATCAGTGGTCATTTTGTTGATTTAAAATTTGTAAACGTACTAAACCCTATTCTTTTGCTGTACAAATGTTGTGTGGAGATGTGCAGAAACGTTAAGAAGTGGGTGTGCCAATATTATTTTTCCCGTAATAGGGTCTGAATACTTAAAAGTTTAAAACATGAAACATACAATTTTGAGACAATTTTTTGTGGGTGTGTTTTACCTCCAAAATGCACCGTTCTGAATGAAAATCGACCATACATACATAAACAGTACAGAGATGTGAAAAGAAGACATGCAATGTTGGTATTAACTTGTAAGAAAATGACTGCTAAATAGATACTTGAATTTTGGGGAGAGTGAGCTGAGCTGCCGGAGTGTGATGAGAGTGGAATGTTTCCCAAAGTCTAGGAAGGAAGACAAAAGACAAAGTGTAGAAGGAATTAGGGCCTTGCTCGCAACAATGTAAGAAATCTGTCTTGAGGCAAACGACTTCCTGTTGAAAAAAGTCCTTGAAAGATGCTGGAACAATATCATTTAACAGCTGAAACAAAACTGCAAACCGCTGGAAATTTAAATTAAATCAGCTACACTCAATAGACCAAATTCAGAAACTCTGGTGTACTCTACAGCTCCCCAGAGCCCTGTTTCCTTAATAAGGAATCTTGTTAATCCTCCTCTGAAAACTTTTCAGTCTAATAGTGTAAAAAAAAAAAAACACAGGCCATTATATGGAGCCACAACGACGACACAGTATATGAGAAGAGGGAGGACAAAGCTTTATAGAGATCAGAAGAGCGGAGAAAGGCATATTTCTGTGCACTATTAGGAAACACACAGAGGAGAGATTTTGGTGCACAAGAAAATCTACATGAGAGGCAAATAAAGATTGGAAGAAAATAGAGTACCAAAGGCCAGCAATTTGAAATCATCAATCCTGATTTCAGGCATCACTACCCCCCAAAAAGTAATCGATTTGCTGCAGCTTTGGATTCTAGAAAAAGGCATAACAGAACTTGGAGGCATAGAGGAAGCTTGTTTGTGACTGCCCAACTGTAGAGTTGTAAGATCTTTTGCAAATTAACATTTATCATTTGGATTTTTAATAGGTCTCACCAATTGTGTGGTCATCAGCAAATTGGAAAAGAGGAAGCAACATTCAAAGTACTATCATGACCAAACAATAAGGAAAAGGATAGGCAAAGCAATGAAACCTTGAGGAACACCAGAAGTGACAGAAGTCCACTCAGAAAAATCACCTTTGAAAAGAACCCTATGTGTCCTGTCCATAAGAAAAATTGAATCAAAAGTAGAAGAGTGAAAGTACCCTACACACGTCATGTAGTTTTGAATAAGAAGATATGATCTACCTTAATCAAAGGCTAGAACTAAAATCAGGAAAGACAGGTCAACAAGATTGCCATTTCGGCCACCAAAGTTCACTAATGATTGTGAAGAATTGACAAATTTTGCTCACAATTCTACTTTGTCTGAACCCAAATTGATTGTCAATCAAGAAAAACCCTTGCTCTTCGAATAATCCATAATACGAGAAGCACCAATTTTCAAAGATTTTACACAAGGATGGAAGTAAGACACTGGACGATAACTTGAAAGTAGCATCTTTGGCTTACCAGAGCCTTTATAGATAGGCAACAAACATTAGCCAACTTCAAAGATTTTGGAATTTTACCATAGCAATAAACCCCCATTGAAATCGGCCAATTAAAACTGGTGCCAGTTCGCACTACATGCTTTCAAGAAAACTGGAAGAATTTCATCTGGGACCAGGAGATTTATTAGAATTTAAGGCAAGAGAAACAGAAAGAACTCATCAAACAGTAATAGGAGAGAAAGCTAGAGGAGCGCCGCCATGAGAAGGAAAAGAAGGAACAGAATCAGAAGAGAAGCAATATCAGGAGTCATAATCATCACCAAAGTTAAGAAAAATGCTATTAAAAGAATCGCAATATCCTTTAGATTTAGTAATCTCTGACCATCCACCTTGAACGACATCTGTGTGGAGAATCTTACGAGCAGCCTTTATATAGGCCCCAAAAACTTCTAGGCTAGATTAGCAGCAGCTGCCCAGCTTGCTTGAAATATCAATAGAATAATCACGATGACCTTTTCCTAATGCAAGATTTTACTTGTTGCTGCAGTCTTTAAATTTTCTCATGCGTCATCAGAATACTTTGCCTAGCTCTGGCGCAGTTTTAAGTCTGACTCCGCCGACTAAAAGATAGGCCAAGGGAAAAGAATAGACTTCAGTGGCGGTTATTTAAATACCATTGGTGCAACTTATGATATTTATTAATCGGAACATATTTATTACATCGAGTAAAAATTATATTTACTTCTTATTTTTTGCGATATTGTAAAGCGAAAACAGAACTTCGATGGAGATCAACCACGGATCGGACGACGCTAATGGTGTCCAGAACTCTTATATACTAAGGAAGCGGAATTACCACGAGCCCCAGCAAGATTCTACAAAGAAGCCCTAAGCCAAGAAAAAGGAAAGAAAAATGGCAGCGCTGCTCCTGTGGAATCATGCGATTTCAAAGAGCATAAAGTGATAAAAAATATGACACGGATTGTGTTATAAGGGTACAATTCGAGACACTATACGAACACTTACTGCGTGTGAAAGCAGTAGCTGTAGAATAGTAGCTTGAGAAAAAGTAGTAATTATAGAGATAGGCCTACGATTGTGATTTTAGAAAAGAAACAAACGACCTAATTGGAACAAATGGCGGCTACTGTTGTATCATTTTAGATTAGAGATACAACCCTGTTTAGTATTCACTGCGTTATTTAAAGCATGTGAAAGTGGATTGACAAAATATGTTTATTACTGCAGTATGACGTATATTACGTTATCCTACCAAATGTGAAAACAAAGGATATTGGAATAGATTTACATCGTTATTTCATTGCAAGTGATAATTGAAGTTTAAAGAGGGTTTAAAAATAGGCGTATCAAAGGCAAATAATTTAAGCCCTACCAATATGGATAATATCTGTTGAAAAAAAAAAGATATTGTCTTTTTGTATAAAACTTTTATAAGATCGATAAAAAAACCAAAATCGAGTTAGAGAGGACTGCCGTTTAGGTCAAATTTGTATCATACCAGCAATTGCTTTCACTACAAATTATGTTTGAGATGTTCGCACCATACGTAAGAATGCATGAAGTTTTTTTATTTTTTTTTTTTCTTTTTTTCAGGGTTAAGACTGCTTTTAAAATCACAATTGATCCGAGATCATATCGGCTAACGTATATACAAGGCCCCACCAACAGGAAAAAAGGACTATAAAAGAACTTAATTTGATGGTTAAATGTAAGAATATGGGACAGGTTTTCATAACTTTTGTTGTTCATGATGTAATGAATACGTTATCTCATAAAAAAGTATTATAAGTATCATTTTGGCGCGACTTTGTTTTTTCTTCCGTTTTTTCAAATTGAAGTGGGTCACTTTTTTTTGAGAATAGCCCTATATGCCATAGTGGTACTAACCCAATTGAATAGCCTGCTTTCCCTAACACTCATGTGCCCCTTTTCCTCCTGCGTAGAAGAAAATGGTTATGCCACTGAGGAAGTGCATTTCAAGTACAGCACAGCACATTGCTTCATATGCTTAAAATGTACTTGAAGGGCCATGCTAACCTCAACCTTTGAATGCAGTCAAGTGCAAAGGGTGCCGAGGCATTTCTGAGGGGCGTACTTTGTGTCCTTTTTTTGTTTTTTTGTTTGTGGGGGGTTTTGTTCTTTTTTTTTTTTTTTTTTGTTTTTTTTTCTCTTCTCCATATACACTGTACAAAAGGTCAGTTCATTTGGGGGGCTGGCGGGGGGGGCAAGGGTGGCTGAGCGGAGTTTGGCACTCGCCCTCCTGCCCCCCCCCCCCCCCCCCCGCTGGTTACGCCACTGCAGTCAAGCACATTCAAGTTAAGTACATTTCTTGAGTGTGCTTAAAATGTACTTGCTAAGGACACATTCCACACCTCGATATTTGGAACATCAGCAAGCACATTGCAAGCACAATGTAATTACATATTCTCGTTGTGGCTTAAAATGTAGCTTGCTAAGGCACATTCCAACCTCTGATATTTTGGAACCGCCGCAAGCACATTGCAAGCAGTGTAAGTACATTTCTCCGGGTGTTACTTAAATGTACTTGCTAAGACGCTTCGCAAAACTGATATTTGGAACAGCTGCAAGCACATTGCAAGCACGTGTAAGTACACATTTGAGTGGGCTCATTTCATTGTGTGCAATTGTACTTGCATTGTACTTGAACAGCAGCAATCACAATGTAAGTATAATTCTTGAGTGTGCTTAAAATGTACTTGCTAAGTAGTCCCAATATTGTTACTTCCACATGATGTTTCTTAACAGTATGCATAAAACCAGTCT
The DNA here is from genome assembly GCA_023653785.1 of Ophioderma brevispina. Taxonomy (NCBI): domain Eukaryota; kingdom Metazoa; phylum Echinodermata; class Ophiuroidea; order Amphilepidida; family Ophiodermatidae; genus Ophioderma; species Ophioderma brevispina. The sequence continues at coordinate 8,916 of JAMKCH010034550.1, read as the reverse complement.
ATATGTGAAGTCCCAAAACATTATTTGTTATCAGCTATGACCTTTTTGTTACCCTTCAAATTTTCGAACCACTGGCACATGTCCCATCCAATTGTTTCATATAACACGTGGTGCTTTCGCTAAACACTCTTCTACTTTAGCACCGTATATCCAATTTTAAATACAAGCTAAACGCTTTCATTAAGCACCTGGCAATGCAAAATCAGGACTTGTCACCAGTCGAATCGTACGTACAAGTCTTTGAAATTTCATTAAATTTCACTTCATAAAAAGTTGATGAAGATAGTTACGACTATCCTTTGTTGATAACACTCCTAAGAATACTTTTCAAGGTGGAATCGTGTAATATTTATTTGCATGAAGCGTGAAAATTATGAGCAAAGGTTCGAGACCAATATTTTGGTCAATCAGTTACACAACTATTTTGGCATGACTCCTGCATTGATTAAGTCAATGTCTTAGAAATGGTAACATGGATGAGTCATGCTCAGGCAGGACTAACTTGCTAGACACATTCCAAACCTCGATTTTTGGAACAGCGAGCAGCACATTGCAGCACAATGTAAGTCATTCTTGAGTGTGCTTAAAAAGTACTTGCTAAGACAATTCCAACCTTCGACATTTGGAACACCAGCAGCACATTTCAGTAGAGTGTAAGTACCCATATTTCAAGTTTGCAAAATGTACACTACTTGCATTGTGCTTAAAATTATCTTACCTGGCAAGCACAATCATAAACACCTATGTTACTTGGAAAAACAATTAAAATATAAAGTACTTGCAAGCACAATGTAAGCACTATGTAAGCACACATTTATTGTACTGGATTGTACTTATTTCCTCTGTACTTACATTGTGCCTTAAAGAGTCCTGACTCAGGATTTCGAAATATTATTTTGTTGCTGTAATAATGAAAATAATAACTAGATACGAAAGATATCACCTAAAATGCTCAAATCCGAATTTGAGATGACTCGATTTCGTTTTGATGCAGTAAAACATTTTAATTGTGTATTAATTACGGTCCCATAGGATACTGTGTATAACAAAAAAATTCCGGAATCCGGATTTTATAACAAAAGTGCGATTTTCTATATGAGGAATTCGTTTAAGCTTAGCAATTTCACACATTGATTAGTATATGGACCAGCATTATGTACATGCAAAAAAACACGATTTTTTTTGAAATTGAGGCGCCCCTCCTCAGGAAATCTCTGAGTCGCCTTTAAGATGTACTTACTTGTTGTTCCAAATATTAAGGTTTGGAATTTTTGGAATTGCTTGTAATTACGGTACTTGCAATGTGCTTATGTTCATGCAGCACTTTTGTTAATCCTTTAGTCCAAGTCTGTCTGTCAGCCATTCTAACTACCATTAGTCTTTGAAAAAGACTAGCCTGGTTACTCCTTATGTTGATGACGATTGGTAAATATTCAAAATATCATTCACACAGAATGAAAAAGTGTATCTGCGCGCTCGCTTCTCAGGTTCTACGTACCTGCATCACATTAATGCTGATGATGAAATCGTGCTAGGTTGCAATGGCATGTTGTGACTCTACTTTATAAAAGAGTCACTGTTGGGTCTATACTACTATTAATACTACAAAGCAGACTACAAAAACAAGTGAAGTAGGCCTACTTCCGGGAAAGATAAAAAATGAGATCATAAAATCGCACCCGAACTCCCAAATTCTTCACAGTTTAACCCCAGCTATCTTCATCATATGAACTATCGTCTGCCCGCCGCCTGGCGAAATATTTCTCATCTCAAAGACGTTTCCCGTCCACCAGACCTGCCATAAGAAAGGAAACAAATTCTTCACACGGCCTGGCATGGCCTGATTTCATGACGCAATGGGGAAATCCCCAAGTTATTAGGTCACGTGACATGTATTGACGCCTACGCCTAGCCTGAGTGTATAAAGCACCCCTCCGCAACAAGCAAGAATGCATGGCGGCTAAAAATATTGCAGTGCATACTTATTACAAAATTAGAGGATTCACTCTCACCGCCCCGCTCTGCAAAAAAAATCACTGGAAAAAACAAGAAACTTTTGGTGCTGGGCCACCATTAATTCCCCGCTCATTGCAGAATTATTAAAAACATCCAAAAATAGCCATAATTGAGAGATAAATAAACATTTTTTTTCCACAGCACACCTTGCTTGTGTAGGTGATACTTGACTGAAAACTGATTATGGTATAAATAGTAGACTAATAGTGGTATCGTAAGTGTTGATTCAAGATCACTTATCCTTGTTCAAGTAATGTCACTGTAAGTACCCTCAATATTCGACCATCATAACTGCTGTCAGCTGCCCAGAATTTGTCATTTTTTTCTGTATATGCAATGATATAGTACCTGAGTATTAAGCGGGCACTGTTGGCAGTTCGCCCAACTGGCTAGCTGATATTTGACCCCACTTAACACATGGAAATAGAACCTTGTACAGATCCCATATAAATTTGTATAAAAACACTGAAAAGACAATCTATCTCACACTGTATCATCAATTATAACTTTCAACAAACACTATCTGTGTTTGCATAATATTCATTCATTGTCTCACACCATTAAGTAATTTTAGCACTGTTCATCATTTCAATTGTCATGAAAATTGTTATGACCAAGACTCTGCATGCTTCAATACAGCCAAATCTCCATGTCCTGTCAAGTTATTCAACATCTATAGCCCCGCGCTCCTATAGCGAGCCCCCTCTCTCCCTCGACTCCCGCGCTTTTCATCACACGATGTAAGAGTGTTATTACTTTCGGGACAACAAAATGGAGTATTACCAACTGTAATGACAGTTTTAAAAAAAATAATTCTTTCATCAGCTTGGAGAAATTAAAATTAAAACGAAATCAACTCCAACCCAAAATTAAATTGATGGTCAAGAGTAAATATAAATGTAACGTTGAAACCGTGTAGCAAGAAATATTATTTTCCAGCTTAACCATGATCTTAGCGCAATGTGGCGCAATCGATTGATCATGTCCTGAACTTGGGGAAAACTCCCGAGCAGAAAATGAGAACTATCCGAGGAGGAAATCCGAGAATCCGTAAGGTACATCCGAAGGAAAAGATCCGACCATGGCTTGGAGAAAGAACTGAAGATGTGGATCACCTGGTGGATCGTGCAGCTTTATTACCTGTATTATAATAATGAAACTTTTATTTTAAAGTTTTACGAAAACCCGTCATCATAAGTGGCTGTACAATGACCAGGAATTCAAGGACCGCTTTTTTGTTTCTGTATCTTTCTAATTATTGTTCCAGCATATATAAAAGTATACCTATTGGAGAAGGAATGACTCAAGACCAAATCTGAATATTATATTTTTTTCCCAAATAAACTATTTTTTTAGAAAATCATATAAAAATGGTGTTTTTCACTCTTTTTTTGTTCCCTATATAGGCCAGTTCAGATTTCAGTTACCTATTATTACGTAATCGGTGAACGCGATCTACTGCACTGAACGCGGGTTTGTAAAACACGACTCGCCTAAATCCCTACTACTTTGCTTATATTCTCACCTACCCTCCACTTGATGGCGCGAAATTGCTTCACTAGTACGAAAAACAGGAACTCCCTAGGTAGTAAAAATAATACCTCGATAAACGCAAGATCACTGCGTAATGCTGAACATGGAGACTGCACAGATTTACATTCTATGGCGGACGCGTAATTGTGCTTGATAAAAAGTGATTTAGTAATTCTCTAAAATCATCAAAAGATCAAAATAGCCGTGACTATGAACCGATAATCTTAGTAAAGTACTGACTGAAATCTGATCACTCAGCTCAGCTTCACCAATTTTCACTCTGATAGTCTGAAAAACAACTAAAATTTACCTAAAGGCTAAACATGCTGGAAATGTCTTGTTTGGCCACCTTTGACGTCATTTGACCCTCTAACTACTCACTGACGTAATAAAAGCTTGTTAACGTAAAGCCTGGCCTGGTTCAATGATGCGAATGGTTTTGGTTGGTCAAATGTTAACAATCACGGGTAGGCCTATAACGGGTGGGCATGCCAACATGCTTTGACTTTGTAGGCTCGGGGGGGGGAGAAATCACAAAGAAATTGGATATGGTTTAGGCTGGTGCTTCGAAACACCGGGGCATTCGGCCGGGGCATTCGGAACCGTTGTGTAAAATTGTAACAAAATATGGGGTCTGTGGGTGACTATTCCAAATATAGGCCCCTTGGGGTCTTTGGGTTGGGTGACAGCGATTCTGAAACTGGGGTCTTTACCTCCTTACATGCACGACCTCCAAGATGGGAGTGTAACCCCCCTCCCCCCCTTCCCGGTGTAGGCCTATGGATGTGTTTATTTTGCCTTGCCATGCTTCCTTTCACCCGGCATTTTTTTGACGGGGGCCAAAATCAAAACGGTATGAAAACTTTTGACAAGCTGTCTAGACCACGCATCTTAAACCTCAAAATTTACCTAAACCATTTACCCGTGGTGATACAGGCTCACAAAATCGGCTCATTCATCCCGCCAATCATAAAACTTTCAATGTGCAAAGACTATAATATCAAGCTAACCACAGATTTCTATTATTAATATCTATGCAGCTAATGAATGAGTTGACTCAATTGCAGTCGCTTTATATCGTCCGAGCCGAGGAATGAAGCCGACACAGGCTGCGACCCGAGACTAAAGATTGAGATTTCTGCCACCGAAATGAAAGTTAGGAGATTTCGTTGTTGATCAAATAATCACGACATTTTTGCTCGCTTAAGATCACAAAATGCAACCAGAGTTTTTGGGACAACACAAACCAAAATTTGTATGTTCAAAGATATTGTTTTTAGGTTAATTGGTTTGTTCACAAGATTACCACATATTTCTGTGTAAATACATTTACCCACATGGAGAATTAAGCGAAGTAATTAAGCGATTTAGGCGATTCAGAGTGTTTTTACAAACGCCGCACTGAACGTGTGTGGTGAGTGGTGTGTAGAGAACAAACACATTCTCCAGAAATCATCAATTTAATTCAAAATAACTAATCCCGTGTCATTTTTTCCCACTCAAAATTCTCACTGTCGCACATCCGGTATTTGCGCTCCCGGTTATTGCATTTGCTCCCCAAATCTGGAACTGAACTTTGCAATTGGAGTATATCATATGTAGAAATTCTAGCTCTTTGAAAATTCTTTCGCTTGCGTGAGTGGATTACATTTTCTTGAAAGGTTATTGAGAGAAATTCAAAATGCACAACATATAAGAAGTTGGAAATTGATTTGTAAAAGGATTAGGCTGCTCTTCAATATAATTGAATCTTTCCTATTCAACACAGTAGTAATCTTGGCACTTCTACATCCAGTATTCAGAGGGGAGGGTAAGGAATAGCCTGTTTAGGACACTACTGCGACGGGAGAATCTGCATGTATGAGGTATGTTGTTGCAGTAGCATATCTAATTCCCTCTCGGCCTCTAACATTTTAAAACGGAATCGAAAAATAAGAGTAGCCTAGGTTGGTAGCTATCCGCGTGAATAACCTTGATAAGTCCTCTCACAAAATGAGCAAGTTTTCGATCACCTTTTCAACGCCCCATTGGAAACGCCTGGTAAACATAAACTCGAGACGCGCTGGCACCCTTTTGATGAGTTTAGCTTAAGTTTGACTAATTATGACTGACAAATGTGTAAATCCAGCGTGTGATTGGTTTAATACAGGGACTTCCTTCAGAGTGTGAGTTTTTGGGAAAGTTCTGATGACAAGCTACCGCTGGGTGTTTGTTGATGTGAATCATGTGTGGTTGCTGAGATAATGGATTTTGAAATAGTCGCCGATTTGTTTTCCTCCACAACTAAAATAGTTTCCAGTAAAATGCAAGATATATGCTAGATTACATATGATCAATAGAATTGTTTTTTTTTAACAAAGCATTGATCACTAACAGCCTCCGAAAGAAGACTAATATTCAGTATGCTAAGTGCCCCCTGAACCAGCTTGCACCCAACCTTGATGCTTGAATGGCAACACTATGCTTGCGGCATTTGGCGCTGACAGTGGGGCGGCGTTGTACTTTATGGACAGTTTTGTGAATGTAAAGATCGAAAATATATAGTTTGGTATTTCACAGTGAAATATGATGTAATACATGCCTATATGACATTACATTATCTGATTGTGCGTCTTATTGGGGGATTAAAGGCCGCTTGTTCGTAGTCGATTATGGGCTTTTCGATGTAGATTGAAGTCTATATTTAATAAAACCAAATGCATTCCATTATAAATCTGCCGAAATTTTACAACTGTTTGATTAGACCTTTTCTTATAATCTCAGGTCCCTCAATTGCTTCTTGAAGGGGATTGCTTAGTATTACATTAGGGACGGGCATGCATTATTTACACCAGGAAGAAATGGAACGGATTTAAACTTTTTTTTGCGAGAAAGGGGTTTGCATTCCCTTTCCCCTACGCTTCCATTAAAAAAAATGAAAAGTTGAAAGCTCATTGGTTCCTCCTCCTCCTTCGCTTCTTGAATTAAATTTCATGTTGCACTCTCTTGCTTCCCCTAACCATAAATCCATAGGGGTGTAAGGCTAGGGATTTCAAACGCCGGAGGCATTGGGTAACATGGAAAAATAAAGGTCTTTGGGTGAGAGAAAGCCATTTGCCCATAAATAGGTGTTTAGTTTGGACAACAAAAAACATATGCTAAATTATAAAAAAAAATCGAAATTTTTCAAAAAGTAGGGTATTTTGGTGTCAATTTAAAAAAAAAATTCCCCCCTCCAAAAAATAGGGGCCTTTGGTGGAAGAAGTGGGCAACCTTTAAAAATCTGGATGCATCTTGGGGGACAATGATGGCATGAAAATGGGGGTCTCAACAGCCTATATACATTGCCGCATTTTGAATAAAATATGTAAATGAGGTCTGAAAATAAATTTTCAACTCATTATGTACAAATTTGTGTTTGTACAGTGGAAGAAGAACGCATGAAATTACAGATTGATACTTGTAAACTTCCGACAAAATGCAAAATTTAATAAAACATCTCAAATTCTAATTTTTTGGCAACAATATGCAAATTAGGGGCTTAAATTAAACTTTCATACAACTCACTCTCGTCATAGTTGTGTTGGTAAAGGTTTTGGAAGGTGAAACCCATAAAACAATTTTCAGACTGAACTTGAACCTCTCAACAAAATGCAAGAAAATAACAAACTCTTAAATTTTGCACATTTTTTGTTCCAATAATTATGTTTATTAGGAGGCGCCAATGTAAGAGCATTAATGAGGCTCATTTGGTTCAGAATTTGTTTGTTTATGCCTTAGAAAAATTCCTGGCTGAAATTTTCAGATTGTTTGGCATTGGGTGATTTTAAAAAAATGCAAATTTGCTCATTTTTGGTGGGTCAAAATATGCTAATGGGTAAATAATGCTATCGAATAGACTCTGTTTCTTCAAAATTCCTGTATATGGTGTATTAAGGTCGTGTTCCGATCGTCTTTGCCCCCCCCCCCCCCCCCCCCCGATTTACAACACCCGAAGTATGTATCGAGTTGATATCAGTGAAAGGCCGTATTTTCTCATTTTCGCCCTCAAATCCATTTCATATTTCCCAAGATATAAAACAAAAAAACACCGTTTTAGAGTGGTTAACCATCAATTATTTAGCACAGTCTTGAATAGGGCGGTCAACATGCATTATTGCGTCTACCATTCAAACCGCAAGTATGTTTTCCACGGTACTTGAAGGGGGTTGGTGTCATGTGCAAGGTGCAGGCTCTCTCATATCAAGAGATAACCAATACACATAAATCAGACAGCCACCTTTTAAGAGAAAATCATGCAAGTTGCAGAATGATAGTGTGTAAGTTTTTCTTAAAGTACATCTATATTAAGAAAATGTTATTTTCCTTTTCATTGAAAAACATAAAATTTAAACTTTTTCCGCAAAAATTATTCAATTAGTTGGTATCTGAGAAATAAATCTTGTAATGTTATGCAATCTGGAGGTACATATATCAAGGAACAGAACCTAAAAAAATCAAGTGTATGCCTTTTATCGTTTGTTCTGTCATATTTTTGTGTTGAAAGAGGACCCTACCATGGTGCCACTGCAAAATAAAGAAAATAAAGAAGACTTCCCTTTGACACTGGTTCTCCAAATGACTGTTATGTACGAGGAACAAACATTTAAAAGTTTTGCAACGGAATGTTCCGATTCAAAAATTCGAAGTGTATCTGAGTTGCTGAAGAGTCTCTGCTTTCACATACAAGACATTTAAACCCACGGTTGCAGACCACTTATTTCACCTGAACTGCCACTATAAAGAAATTAGAAATGTTATAAAATGTGCCTTGTTCGTTTTTGTATTTCCCGAGTCGTAGTTCTAGGGTCGGTGTTTCCCCTTTTTTTCAAATTCCTGCACTATTTATCAAATTCTTTGCCCAAAAAGGCCAAAATCCAAATCCATGTTTTCAATTGAAACAATGCCACGATTGTTCAAAGGTTGACATAATCACGAGTTATAACCAAAAATGAAAACTAAAAAATACCGACCCTAGATTTTGAATGCTCTATACGATGCATTTTAATTTCTTACCTGTTGCTGATACGGCTTTCGAGTAACTGGGAACCGAAATCACGAATTATCTCCGAAAGTGAACACAGAGAAAATCGCCATTTTGGTCCAAATATTGTCCCGTTTTGCTACAAAATACAGCCTTATTCCAAACCAAGCGTTTAATCTCTTATTCTTCACACCGCTTCTGCCGCAGGTCAAATTACTTCATCATCGTGAAATTATGAATCAAAATTCTCAACAATTTAATTAGACTCAAAAATCGTGAATTAAAATCCATTCTGTTTGCAAAAGCTCTTCATGTGGGCAACCATTTTACATTGCATACAATTTCCATGGGTATGCGTCCATAGA